>JAMQGT020007286.1:0-190286 GCA_024447675.2 Pterophyllum scalare | reverse complement strand
TCATTATTTGGTTTAATAATAGTAAGACATAGGCATCTCATGTTCACAGGTCTAACCACACACACACCTATCAGCAGAGTCACCACTCGCAGATCACACTAAACACCTTGGTCCTCACAAACTCTTTAATAAAACAAAAGCCTTCAATAATAAACAACTTTGAATATTTATTTATAATTCAATCATTTTTTTGTTCTATCCAAATAAATCAACAAATAACACAAATAAACTAATAAAATTCCACATACCTTCATGAAAAGATACTTCATTCAATAAAACAAAAAAGAAAAGAAGGCAATAAAATGGAAGGCCACAGAAAAGAAAAAGGATGATAAATAAATAAATAAATAAAACTAAAAGATGACTTAAAAACTCCTGTTGAGCTATGAAAATAAATAAATGTTTCTGGTAACTCCTAACTCCGCCTCTGGTCACTTGGTTTATCCTTCTATGTGTTATCCTTTCACTTCTCTCCCGTATGTTGGTAGCCTCCTGTTGACTATCTAGCTCAGTGTTATTCACTCCTGAATATTTTTTTGTTCTTTCCTTTTCATCACTCCTTTTCCTCTTCTTTTTCTTTCCTTCATAGCTTTCTAATCTCCTTGCTCTGTTTCTCATCATCTTGGCCTGCTCCTATTCCTTGTTGTATCCTCTCCTTCCTATATTCCCTTCTCTATTCCTTTGTTTCTGTTGTTTTCCTGTTTTTGCCACCTTGTTTTCCTCTTGATTTCATGTTATCCATTTACTGTTTTTGTTTTTGTCCTGTTTCTTCATTCCTATAAAATTCTCCTTTGGTCTTTGCTAGCTCCTTTTGTTTTCTTCCTGTTGGTCTTTCTTCTATATTTCCTCCTTTGTTTTTGTATCTGCTTCTCCTATTCTCCTTGTAGTTCCTTTGTATTCTCTTGTTTTTGTTTTGATTCATAAAATTGGCTGATGAATGCAATATTTTTTTGACATATTATTTTCTTCTTATTGCTCATTTTCCTTTTGCTCTTTATTTGCTAGTGTTTGTGCAATAAACATAATTGCCTTAAATGATAATGTTTCACAGTGATTTTGTATTTATCTATAGAGCCATTGTTTGAATGAATAAATATTTTCCTTGTTTTTGTTCCTTCCTTTCTTCCTTCCATCCTATTCTTTTCTCTGCTTTCCTTCAGTTCCTTTTTTGAGTGAATTCAATATTTCCATTTTCATCCTTTTTCTGTTTCTGTTCTTCCTGCTTCTGCCTCTCTCACCTATTTCTCCTTGTTTCTTTTTATTTCTTCACTCACAGCCATAGTTATAAACTAATATCTTGACTTCCTCATAATAAATAATAAAAAGTCATCACGCTCTTGGTCACTGTTTCAATAGGCGTGAGGCTGACCACTGACTTTGAACATGTTGTTTTCTTTTGATTTCAATACTCATTTAAATGGATTTATTGCCTTATGGATAAAGCCTCTTGTGACTTCAATGGGTTGTGATGAACAACAGAATCAAAAATGGATCATGTTCCTCGACATAGACAACAACAAACAAGCAAGCTAAGAATAAGCAGTTATATATTTTCAACATAAAATAAATGTTTATGTATCTTAATTTTATTGCATAATGTTATCTGGTTACATCTTTGATTCAGATAGCTAGTGAAACAAATGAGTCAAGTGATATCTTGATTTTGGTTTAAAATGCTCATTCAAGAACTAACCATTACAAACCACAGTGACTCCTCCGCTGATTTCATCAAATGAAACTATGTAATAAAATTAAACTTTTTGATTATTTATAAAGCAACTTGACTTGAATGTTGAAATGTTTTGATAGCCCACTCCCCCCCGTGATGGCTAGTTCAAAATAAACACTTTCCAATGGCAATGGGCTAATCATAAAAACTCCTCATCATTTTCTTCTCCTATCATTAAGGATTTGACATGACTTCAATTCACCATGGCCATCAATAGACCATCCTCAAAAGGAACTTCTTTTCAACTCATTCAACAATGATATACTACTTCCTCTGAAACTGTTGGCCTTCATCAATGATGAGGATGTAGCTGAAATGGAATAGCAAAGCAATTAATAAATACTGGATGATTTATAACAATGGCCATCATCTGGCATTAAACTTTGACTGTCCTCCCGATATGCTAACTACTGGCAAAATAAACTTTGAAAGCTGATGAACCATAATGGATGTGATAGCAGCTTTGAAGCAAAATTCATATGATCCCATTCCTCCGCTTTGGCATCCTTAACTTCTTTGACTTTGATACTTCTAATTCTGACATTCCTCTTTTGATGTATCCTGTCTTTGTTCATCTCCTGACTTTGTTGACTGCTGTAAGGCTTTGTTTATGCTTTTCACGCTTATTTGATTGTAGGCAAAATCCAATTTCCTTTTAATATAACTACCTCCTAAAATAAGTTGGTTTGCCATAATAGCAACTATTGCCATCGCCGCTGGTCGTGATGATGCTGAACTTCACAATGGAATCAATAAAACCTAATAAAAACAAATTCCTATCCTCGACTGGTCGTGAAGATGAAGTCTAATGACAAGTCATAAAGGGAGATGAATCAACCACAATAGAAGAGACAAAAGGGCAGTGGGTTTTGTCCCTCAAACATGACAAAGCGATTGGATAATGAAATCAAGGCAACAAAGTCCGTTAACTGATATGCTTTTGCTTCAGCAGCAGGCTATACTAATAATTCAACCACTTTCTTCATTCCTCAGCAAAATAAATAAACTAATGGCTTTCAATCCTTCAATAGAACAGACCTCAAGGTATTCCTTCAATAGACTTCATTCAATAACTAATTCCTCTTCCTCAACAGCCATAGACTTCAGCAACCAACAGGCTACAACAGACTTCTCCTCATTCAACAGCAAATTGCAGAACTGGAACTGGTCCTCATAACCAATACTACCATCAACAACAGCAGCAACTTCTTCAACCAATGGAACTGGTGATAACCAACAGAAATGGAACTGGATAGGGGATAAGCACTGTTTACAATACTACCATAAAATCAAATGGTGCTGGAACCATAAACAAATCATGATCTAATTTTAACTAAAACTATAAAGACTATGACAAAAGCAAGAAATAAAAGTGGCTAGAGAAAAGGAAAAAGTGATGATACTTGGTAAATCAAGTTTGTTTTTGTTTCTGTTTTTTTCAGATTATAGTGTTTTGACAATTCATTCCTTTTTTCAACTGCTTCATTCATTCTTCATAATAAACTTCATAGCCATAGGCTTTGTTTTAACTGTTTTTCACTTCTGACAGGTTGTATGAACTGAATTCAATATATTTCCATTCACTCACTCAGTCCTTTTCCTCTTTTTCCATAATTAAACTTCTATCACTCTTCATAGTTCCACTTCTGTGAACTGCAGCTCCTTTGTAGCCTGAATCTCAATGTCCTTCCTGATGAATCCCAACATTTTGACTACTCCTCTATTGTTTCCCATGAACTCCTCTTCAATCAAATGCTTCAATTCCATCTCAATGGGTCATGGATCTAATGATCTCGTTGACTGGTACTGGTAAATGTCGATCAAGGGGATGCTGGATAGTTCTTATAACTAATGATCCCAATGAACTATGATGAACTCAGCATTCAAACGAGTGAGCCCTCTCTTGAGACTGCTGAAGTTCATGTTCATATTTCTTTTGGTCCTGATTCCTAATCAGCTTTCGGCCTATGTTGGTTTTCATCTCATAGGTTAGTGTAAGCCGCATGTTTTTCTAGTAGGGTTTGTTTAATATCTTTCCTTTGGCTGAAGCCTTTGATGGCTGATGAAGTCTTGTCTGGGCTCTTGTTTCAACCTCATGAGCTTTGATTTTATTGGCCATTTATTCCAGTTTAATAAGCATTGATTCCTATGCTCCTGGACCTCTTCTAGTAGCTTTTATGAAGCTTATGATCTGCTAGTCCTATCCCTTACAAATTGTTATTGCTTTGTTAATGTTCTAATTAAAAAGTATTTGATATTTTATAACAACCTGAATGGTTTATGGTCTTGGTGAACTAATTGATTCTGTGAATGGTCTTCAACAACAAGGGATGATCTGATTCCGTATTTCAATAAACTAGAAGATAATAATGACATGATGGTACCTCTGGTGGTGGGTTGGTGGTTCACTGGCACTCCACACTAAACCATATGATGCTGGTTTATGCTTCAATAGTGTTATCCTGGTATTCAATCCACTCTAGATTATAACCAATTCTGAACCTGAGATGATTTCCCTTTACATCAATCTGCTGAATGTTTCATAAACTATTTTATATACATTTCTTCTATTCAACTTGATTCAAATAGGATTCTGAAACCTTTTATAAAAAGCTTTGTTTAAACTACTTTCAAACGCATATTTCTCGTTTTCCTTCCCTCCAATCAACTTCTTTTTAAATATGAACAGTGACTTCATCCTTTGACCTGAGAATGATTCTTTCAATTCAAATATTTCAACTGAATGAGTTCAATTCTTTTGACAGCCATATAACTAAATAAACTGAATGTTTCAAACTGCTTCAAAAGATAATGGTTTGTTCATGAACCAAATCAATCCATTGATTATAACACAATTGATAAACTTCCATTTGATATGAAAGTGATGATTTATAGTTTTCAACACTCCTTTGGTTTCAAATCCAAATCAATTCAATTCCATATATTTCATAATAAACTGATTCTATCAACATATCACAGCAGCTTGAACATCAACTAATATCATCATCTTTGATTTAACCTTTTCGCCACTATCTTCTGTTCATAAGTCAGCCACCTGAACTGAGTTTGCCTCTTATATTTCATTATGATTTGGATATTTCATTCCTTTAAATCCATAGACACATAAATCAAACTAACCAATGTCACTCCATCCTGAACTTATCTAAAGAAATATTCCACACTCCATCATAAACCTTTCCTTTCTGTGATGTTCTTGAACTCATAGTTCCTACTTCTTCAATTCCAGAATGAATGAAGCAGTGCCCACCTCTGACAAACAAGTTGTGACTATAAAACTATGAAATCCTCTTCAAATCACTGATTCTTGATTCCTCATGGATATGTTCTTTGATAACTTTGATCATCATATAACTAACTGATAAAGAACAAAAGGAACATAACTAATATAAACCACACATCATGGATATGGGTGGCATTGTTTTATTGATGATGTGTATTGGTGCTGCTCAATTAGTAACCAATGGCATTTGTATTGTAAGCTCAACTACTTGACAGTGTTGTGTTATTGGCTAGCTGATCCCCTCTGAATTGGATAATGTTAGTTGCTTTGTTTGGTCCTTCTAGTTGGCATTGTTTTGCTTGCTTTTGATTTTTATCACTTAAAACAAAACTAAAAATAACCACTAAGTCATGAAATCAATTCATCATTCCAACATCCAGCCTTTAAGCAAACGTTTGGGCTGATGACAAATTTGATGCCATCCACCTCTTTGTATTTGCAAACTCATTGGATATCCTTGAACTGAATCGTATTGTTTATGACTTCCTACCTGAATAATCAAAAGGATGCAATAGCAAATGAAGGCAATGGATTAAAAACAAATGGACTATGAACCAATAGCAACAAAGTAGCAAGGATTTGCTGATGATGTAAATGACCTGAAATAAGATTTAGCAACTGATTAGGATATGCTAAAAGCTAATCCTATAACTGGACTTGGTAACTGGTGATGGGAAATTCGATTTGATCTATATAAAGATAAACTCCCTTGACCATCACAGGGACGTGTTCACTATCTTATGAAACGCCTGTTGATTGGATTGGTTGGCTGAATATGTTTGTAAAGCAATAATAACCCAATAGACATTCCAATGGTCCACTTGATTGAAATTGGATGCTCCTAATGGCTTAAACTTCCCAACAATATTTATTCTAAATAATCCAATTGTCATGAATATGAAATGCTTTCAAATGAACATTTTTGCCATCTATTTCAATAAACGTTAATAAATACTCAAAAGCTGATCCATTCGGTTATCAGGCCTTGTTTCTGATTAATTTAACAAATAATAAATAAACATTTCTGTTGTGGCTGTAAAAGCAATAATAAATGAAGGTAGATGAAATAAATAGAAATGACTAACTGAATAGTTGAATGAATTGTTTTTGTTTGTTTTTATGGTAAAACTAATAATTTAATAGGTAATAACAGAAATGATGAAAATATTGATATGAAAAAAATGAAAAGCATTGAATTAAATGAATGAAATGGCTTTCTCCTGGCTGGCACTGTTTTTCCTTCAGGAAACATGTAAGAACTTTATTTATAAAAAGGACACACACAATTGAAGGCTATTGAACAAAGACTGAACTAAATATGAAGTTAATGGACTAAACTCTTTTCATCAGAATTTATTGAACTGTTTTATGAAATGGGCATTAAATCAAATCAAATGCCATAAATCAAACAAAAAAACAATATGTTCCTTAAAGACTGGATATGAATCAAAAGACAAAAATGAAAAGAAACCAAAAGTAACAAGGAAAAGATCAAACATGGAACAAAGAACAATAAGTAAACTATTCATATCAATACTAATTGACAATGGAAATGGAACTAATAACAATAAACTTATAATAATCAAATGGGATAAAGGAAATCAAACTAAACACAAAACACAGACCTTATGGGCATTAATTTCAATCCATCACAAAGGATGTCATCCAAATGATCATATTGATGGTATATGCAACTAATCATCAGCAGAGTTGTTATGAACCTCTTTGGCCCTGGCTGGCCTGGAGCAAGCCTTATAAACCTCAACAAAGACAATGAATCATACTATTCATTCAATTTCCTGGTGATCCTCACTTCTAATCACTGATCACTGGTTGTGAGGAATGGATATTTCTCAACCTGAATGGCCTTTGATTTGATTCTGTTTATGAACTATTTTTTAAGCAAAGGAAATAAAATGGATACTTCACTATATCAAAATCAACTTTGTGGTTGGTATGATAAAGCAGCAAGGTGCATTCAACACCATGGATTAAAACAAACTATCATATCGTTGATGATACTAACAATTAAACTCTGATCCTCAACAAAGTCACTGGATTATAAAACTAATTATAGGGACAAGGACTGTTCCTATACTTCACGCCTTATTAAAAATCATGTTGGTTTTGCTCATTCTCCTGGTTTGTGGTACCTACAAATACTGGAATGTGGCTATTCAATGGATAGACAATGGTGGTGATGGATTATTCGTGGTAGCTGAACCTAACAAACATTATTCAACTTCATGCTACAGGATAAGCCTGACTTGTTTGTGTGGGTTTAACAATGTAGCATCTTCTCAAAGTCCAGTTCCATGTGCACTAGGTTAAATAATGGTTCGGAATTGCCCATGGATGTGAGGTAGATTAAGTGCAACAACTGAAGCACTGTTTGATGTGCAGGGGACTTGTACTCTGAAGTGCGTTGAGAAGTCAGTGTGATGTGTAAGGTGTTATATAAACACTGCAAATGCATTTGCAACATAACAGACGGTGCAGCCAAAAGGCATTATGCACATCAATTAAATAATCCAAAGATCATATCTGCTGATGTCAAAATTTTATTTTCAGGATCTTCCAAAAAATACAGGCACAGGTCATACAACATTACTGCAGCACTACTGCCCATCGTGAAACTGCACAGTCCAAGTGGTTAGAAAAATAGCAGCCATGTCAGTTGGGGGGGGGTGATAATTCAGGTACACTACCACTCAAAAGTTTGGACATACTTATTCATATGAATGGGTGAGTGTGTCCAAACTTTTGACTGGTACCGTATATTATTTGGTTTTTATGTCCTGATTCCTTCTACTTCTGACCATACTTCCTCATACTTCAAATCTCAGTTGCATGAGGAAGTTTTGCAGTGTACAGACAACTGTCAACTTGTAGCACAACAATGCAAGGATCACAATCAGCTACACAACACAGCAAAATTACCCTACAACCTGTCACTACATCCTGTTTTGTGGCATCTGTCCTCTTCATTGTGTCTGCACTCAGAAGCTTCCTGCTTTTCATTCCTCACTTTACAGTCTCAGTGAGTTTATCTGGTTCTCACATGGATACCTTGCTGGTGACAAACACACACATACTGCCCAACTCCTCCTCAGTGTAACTTTGTGATTGTCCTCTCCTCCCGCTGCGTGCCTCCTCGTCCTCCTCCGGCTGGCCAGCTGAGGCCTGCAGGCTTTCTCTTTGTTCTGCTGTGGCTCGACTGGCTCCCTCTCCTCCGTCCTCCCTCCTCTCCCCCGCCGGGATAAGCTTTTAGCCGCATCCTAGCCGTGCCGGCTAACGGCCACGCAGCAGCTCTCTGCGGCTTCTCGCTGTTCCAGCCAAATGCCGCCACACAACACCATATAATTAAGAGCTGTGGATGTGAGCAGGAAAATGCAAAGCAATTTGGGACGAGTTGAGAGGCTGAAAGAGACGGAGGAGGGAGTAGAGGGGGAGGATAGTGGCAAGCCAACGGCGGCTTCAATCTAATTGGGCCATATCAATTTATTTCGCATTTCTAAAATGTCACGCCACGTCATGAAGCTAAGCAAATTTGCATACGTACTGCAGCGTGTTTTTGCATCGGTAGCAGAGTGTGGATGAAATAAATAGAGACAGGTATAAATAGAGGAAAGAAAATGCAGAGGAAAATGCCAGGGCCTTTCTCCCTCTGGCTGAATGCTACCAAGTGATGAGGGTGTGGCAACACTGCCGACAATGGCAACTCGTCTCATGCATTGCATGATGTTTCCTGTTGGAGCTTCCAAACAGGTGGTGATGGTTTATTTTAGAGAGGAAATGGCAACCAATAACCAACAGCAACATACACCAGTAATGACCACCAGCTGGCAGCAATACAATAACTTACAGCCAATCATACAACAGAATGACAATAGACATAGACAAAAGACATTAAAGCTATAACAACCAGGCAAGGCAATAAAAACACACACACAAAAACACACTGCAACAGTCACCAATGCAGTCACCAATAATACAACACCAAAATCAATGAGGGCACTTCAAGACACCACAAGAAGCAACAACATAACAACAACTAGTACCAACAATCTGCAATACAACAAGAACCACTAGCAACAACCAGGAAAAGTGCACAACAACAAATAGAAACAACAATACTGACACTTGACAACAACAACCACCAAAAACAAAAACCAGTAGCTGCACTCTGCAATACAGATCAACCACTAAGAGCAACTAGCAACACAACAGCGGCAATTCATAACAGCAGCCACCAGTGGTGATAACTACTGCCAACAGAACAATTAGAATCAGTTAAAAATAGACAGTAACAGCAAAATCTACAACAAAACACAGCAGCTAAAAACACACACACACGCACACACACACACACACACACACACACACACAACAACCAGCAACAAGCAACCTGTGATGCAACAAAGGGAAATTACTAACTTTCAACTCAACAAAGCAGCACATTAACAGTCAATGACAACAGTCAGTAACAACTTTGATATAAAGGAGCATTTGCTTTGTCTCCTTGCTGTAATAGCTACTGTCATTTGTGGCAGGTAGTTTGTTGCTCTTGATAAAGTTGCTCACGTGTGTTGCTTCTTATCTGCATCGGTGTGAGCTGTTATGGAACTGCAGTCGAGGACATTTGTTCCTCAAGTGGAACAGATTTCTCTGTTCCACCTCCTGACATTCTTCATCTCCTCCTGTCTAATTTTTTTTCGCCACCTTCACTCCTCTCCTGCTTCCTCTGTCATTTCTTTTGAAACTTCTTTCCTCCTCCATTCCTCATACATCGTCATCACACCACCACCCTCTGTTGATGGTCTTCCAATTCAAACCAATTAGACGTGCTTATTTCTGAAGAGCTTCAAGTTCATCTCTCTGTCTCCCTCTTTTCTGCCCAATTGCTCTGTCTTTCCACACACACTCTAACACACACACACATGCTAAGACACACAGTCACACACTCTGGACATGTTTTGCTTTGCTATTTGAAGTCATTAACAGAGGAGTGTTTAGCAAACAGCAGCTAAGAGCAGTTTGACATTTGACTCTGACAGACCTCTCTCTTCTGTCTTTGTCTCCCAGGAATGTGTGTGTGTGTGTGTGTGTGTGTGTGTGTGTGTGTGTGTGTGTGTGTGTGTGCTGTGTGTGTGTGTGTGTGTGTGTGTGTGTGCGTGCGTGCGAGAAAGAGAGAGAGCAACATCAGAAGATATTGGAAATTATACCCAAATCAAAGATCCTAGAACAGGATTTCACCATGGACCAGCAAGACCCAGTCACACTCCGTTGATCCTTCTGCTTCTCCAGCTTGTGAGATTAGTATTGAGGCAGAAAGCAAGTAACAGCTCTGATTGTTTGTCACTATTCTCACAATGAGAGTCATAACTAAATGCCATGCCATCCTAAACCTCAGCCAGGAAGAGTGGAACGCTCACATCAAACGGCTTGTAAACCAGATGATGGGGGGGACTTGGTGTCCCTGAAGACTTCTGCCCAGACATGAACCAAAAAAGGTCTGCAGGGTGATAATGAAAGCCCTGCAGCAGACGCTCTGCAGCATGTGCCTGCTGGAATCTATGGTTTTATTTACTGTAGAGCTCACCGCCAAGCCACAGTGTACGGAAAGATGTTCTTCATGCGGTGATGATTTTCGCTGCACGTATATTGTCAGCCATTGTTTTAATGATGTTGAGCCTCTAAAGCAGAACAATTGTTTTGAGTCTTTCTAACACTGTAGGGTCTTTACCTTATAATATAAAGTGCCTTGATGTGACTTTTGTTGTGAGTAGGTGCTATATGAATACAACTGAACCAAACTGGATTGAGGAGGAGACTGAAGAAACACTATGATATAGCTTGTTATGGCAAAGTTTAAAAAAAAAAAAACATGACCCGTTTCAGCTAATCTTTATAAATGAAACTGTTATTTTGAAGGTGCAATGCTAACAATACGTACACATAAACAAAACATTTTACACTATCATAAAATGTGAATAGATTTTCTTCTTGTTGCAGGTTCTTATTGTATTAACAGACCTGTCAGTCATTTAAATTATGAAAACCATTCACACTGGAGTTATAGAACAATCACTTGACATGTTTTTGCTCGTTATTATTATTTTTATTTTTTCACATATATCAAACAAAGATAGGGAACATAATGGCATGCTCTCAGTGAAGTAATCATGATAATAACACAGTACTAAATGAAAAAAAGAGGAAAATACACCACTCAGAAAAAGAATTCAGCGCTGGGCAGCCATTGTATTCCAAGCTAAGTATCTAATCTACATATCACATGACCTTTTGATTATAACCGCTATTTATACGATAAAGTGAAGTGTGTTCTTGCTGTGTGTGTTAGTGGCTTCATCGAATCTCCTTCATGTTGGAGTGTTGCTCTTAATATTTCCACTAGGGGCCATTCAATATTTTACAATACCACTGATTAAATGTACATACACCTATGTGGAAACGTGATATGCAATAGTATAACGTGAGTTTGTGTATGTGTTGCCATAATCGAGGATGATGAAAGAATTGATAGTGCACTTCAAAAACAGAAGTAAAAGCCCTGAAATTAGAACAATATTTTAATGAAGTAAAAGCATATAAGTATTAACAGAAGAATATGCTTACAGTTTCAGAGGACATTAAGTAGATGCAGTCAGCCATTAAAATTCCTGGGTACGTTAATCTATAGAAACGGCAATATATTAAAAACCTATGTTTGAAGAGTTTAAAAGGGTTGCATTTGCGGTATAAAGTGTCTTCTACAAAGGGCTTTACAATGTTTTTCACAATGACCCATTTCCAAACACACACTGACACTGAAGATACACTATATTGCCAGAAGTATTCGCTCATCTGCCTTCACACGCATATGAACTTGAGTGACAGCCATGGGGTTTAATGTGATGTCGACCCGCCCTTTGCAGCTATAACAGCTTCAACTCTTCTGGGAAGGCTCTCCACAAGGTTTGGGAGTGTTTATGGGAATTTTTGACCATTCTTCCAGAAGCACATTTGTGAGGTCAGACACTAATGTTGGACAAGAAGGTCTGGCTCACAGTCTCCGCTCTACTTCATCCCAAAGGTGTTCTATCAGGTTGAGGTCAGGACTCTGTGCAGGCCAGTCAAGTTCTTCCACACCAAACTCACTCATTCATGTCTTTATGAACCTGCTTTGTGCACTGGTGTGCAGTCATGTCGGAGGCCATCCCCACACTGTTCCTACAAAATTGGGAACATGAAATTGTCCAAACTGTCTTGGTATGCTGAAGCATTAAGAGTTCCTTTCACTGGAACTAAGGGGCTGAGCCCAACTCCTGAAAACAACGCCACGCCATAATCCCCCCACCACCAAACTTTACACTTGGCACAATGCAGTCAGATAGTTATTGTTCCCCTGGCAACCACCAAACCCAGACTCGTCCAGTGATGGCGTGCTTTATACTACTGCATCCAACACTTTGCATTGTGCTTGGTGATGTAAGGCTTGGATGCAGCTGCTCGGCCAAGAAAAACCCATTCCACGAAGCTGTTCTTGAGCTAATCTGAAGGCCACATGAAGTTTGGAGGTCTGTAATGATTGACTCTGCAGAAAGTTGGTGACCTTTGCACACTATGCACCTCAGCATCCACGGAGTCCACTCTGTCATTTTACATAGCCTACCACTTTGTGGCTGAGTTGCTGTTGTTCCCAATTGCTTCCACTTGAATATTTAGTAGTGAGGAAATTTCACAACTGGACTTGTTGCACAGGTGGCATCCTATTACAGTACCATACTGGAATTCACTGAGCTCCTGAGAGCGACCCATTCTTTCATAAATGTTTGTAGAAGCAGTCTGCATGCCTAGGTCTTGATTTTACACACCTGTGGCCATGGAAGTGATTGGAACACCTGAATTCATTGATTTGGATGGGTTAGTGAATACTTTTGGCAATACAGTGTACCATCCAAGGCACTGGCCTGCTATCAGGGGCAATCCAAGATTCAGGTTCTTGTCCGAGGTCACTTAAGCACGTGGAGGGGCCAGGGATTGAGCAACTAACCGTGAGCTTAATGGACCACCAACCCCATCATCTGAGAGATTACAATGAGGCAAGTTAATAAAATCAATAAAATCAATTTTTATAGAGTCTGTGAAACTTTTATAGAATGAAAACCTTCACATATTAAAAAACTCGGATGCACTGGTCTGTGGTGTAGTTGTTAGGACTGTCACAGAAAGTCCCTGGTTTGAATCTCCTGGTCCTTTCTGTGTGGAGTCTGCACCTTCTCCCTGTGCAACAGTCCATATTAGTCTGGTTAATTGTTCACACCCTGTTCACACCTGTTCTTCATCAGATCATCACTACCAGTATTTAAGGACTGGCTCAGAGCTCCCACTCTTCCCAGAATGTTGCCTTTGTAGTTGCAGTAATCAGACTTTGTGATGATAGCTGAAAGTCCTAGTGAGTTACCAGTGTTAGTGGCATTCTTCTCTCTGCTTCTTAGAAAACAGACTTTGTCGACTGAAGAGCTTTCTCCTTGTGCAAATTACTCACCTGATATTCCAAGTTGGTCAGTTCCTGCTAAAAGGGATTGTGTTTTCCATCACCTCCTTGTAGTTATTCCTGAGTTATTGTTAAATAAATATTTTTGAACTTTACCTTCATTGGTTATGCCAAGAACAATTTGTTGAATGTATGGTTAAATGGTTTGTAGTCTGAAGCACACTGAGTGGTCAATAACACTTAAAAAAAAAGGATAGATAAATGCCAGTCTTTTCCCAAATGTGACTTTGTTTCCGGTTGGAAGTGCAAAGTGAGCAATTTTGCATGAATCACCTTTATAATAATGGTCTATCAGTATTTTCTTATAACAATCCCATAAGAGACATCTGAGACAAACAGGCAGCCAGCCTAACTGATGGCACTGCGTCCATCTCCAAACATCTTTGTGCCATTAGGAATCAACTAGTTACTTCTTTCAGTACGTTTTTTAAAGTTTTGGTTTTAGCAGATTTTAAAATGCTCACATTTCCATGCTGATAATGTTTCAAGAATACCGTGTCCAAAATTAAAAAGAAAGTTCGCCAAGTCAACACCAAGTTCTTAAAAGTTGAGGCCAACTTGACGAGATATCGGGAATTCAATCAGAAGAGAAAGTCCCAAGTCAAGACCACATCCCAAGTTCATTCTCATCTTAAGTCAAGGCTGACAAGTTATTATTTAGGGCCAAAAAGATGCAAGTCAGGACCAAAAAAATCTAAAAACAAATGTTTTTCAGTTTCAAGTCACATCCATAAAGTCTCAAATTAATGTCCTACTATTTCTAGCGCAACTCTCCTGAAAAGTCATAAACATGACTTCCTTCAATATGGAATCACTTGTATGTAATTAATGTTTTCAGCATTATATCCGCACGTTTAGTTAGAGGAGTGAGTCACTTGGGTCGGTGAAAAATGCTTATACAAGATGAACAATGAGAGCAGCAAATGATCTTTTGATGGTGTGTTTGTTGTTCTGTACTGTTTAGGCAAATGTTTAAGTGCTACAAGTAAAGTGAAGATGCTTACAAAGATATGACATGATAATAGCTTTATCTATGATCCAAACTGTAATTAATAACTTTAAAGAGAGCTGTGTATTGTCATTGTCATTGCGTGTTGATCCTGTGTGAATATGCAGCAGGTAACCACATCATCTTTCCCTCTCACTCTCTTTCTCTCGCTCTCCCTCTCTGTCTTTGAAGTGGAGGTGGAAAGCTGAGCCTGGCATTAGCCGTCTTGCTCGCCCCAGGGCCCGACACTAATATGTGAATGCTGTTGAAATGAACAATACAGCCTTTACATTCATTACACAGAGCCATCAGTCACTGTTTTTGTGTAAATGGAATAACTGGATGCATGTGTGTGTGTGTGTGTGTGTGTGTGTGTGTGTGTGTGTGCGCGCTGTGTGTGAGATAGAGGGAGAATGGGTGGGTGTGGGAGGAAGGGCTGATATAGATATCACTAACATGCATTCACACACCACATGATACCTGTAGATACATGCACACATTTGTATTCTTTGTTCCTGACATTCATGTATAATACAGGTGTACACAGGGAGACATATAGGCATGGTGTTCACTTCCAGCTTGTGAATCTAAATCACATGTCCCCATTACTCTGCTAAGACGTGCATATTCTAAGTATAGTGGCAGTTAGCTTTTTGCTAATCTTTTTACACATGTGGAGGTTAGTTTCACGAGTTAATGTGAGGTCCTTCACCAACTAAGTCCGCAGAAGGTGCATTATGGATGGGCACAGAGAAAACTAGAAGGGCACTCGGTAGGGCACATGCCTCACCCACCCCCAATTTTCTGTGTGACGATACTAATCAGCAATAGATACCACTCGGTGTTGCCATACTCCATCATAAATGACTTGATCACAAAGACCAGAAATGTATTTTATTGTTTTTTAAAAACTGTAAAATATGATTTTATATTTTTATTAAAAAAATGAGATCCACATGAATGATAATGGCATGTACCGTATAGTCTGGATAAATTTTATTCAGTTTATGTACCCTAATAACATCCTCTAACAAAACTAAATGGAAAGAAAGAAAAACAAACATTTGCCGAGATATAAATAGTATAGGTGTGTGATTTTTGTGTAGGTTTTGTACTTGAGTTTGCATTATTGTGAGAATTTTCCTTTAAAATAGAAAATGACAAGAAATTATCAACAGTAGCTGTTTATACCTGAGTACCTAATGTCACCATGATAGACAAAAAATTAACTGACATATGAATTTTAAAATTGCGCAAATGATGAGATTGGGGGGGGGGTTGTTGTTATTTGAAACTTTTTGGTAACCTTGAAAATTAAATTCTATATTCTTGGGTCCCTGAGAACTATTTTGTTCAACAACCTTTTAAGTTATATTGCTAACAGACAAACAAACGAACAGAAATGAAAGCATCACCTCCCTCCACCTATCAGTGGGGAAGGTAATCAGGTTAGCTTAAGATGCCTGAGACCATTCTGAAATGCTTTTGTTAGTGATTCTTTGAAAAATTCAGATAGGTGTCCTGCTCCTGTAGATCACACAGGCTTCAAAGGCAGCAAAATGCATTTTACTAAAACACAGCAACCAGAAATGATTTATGTTGTGAGGATACCCCAACTCCTATCAGAGCCACTATAATCACCACAGTCATAACACAGACTGGTGATGAGAACCCATATGAGCCCAGGAACCCCAAGTGGCTGCAAACAACAGCAAAGACCAAGAATCAGTGGACTCCTGCGTGCTGAGCTTAATATATTCATGGATACTGCGTGTTTCCTCCTGGGTTGTAGCTCTGACACTCACTAATCATCACCCTCCCTCTTTCTGCTTCTCATTGAGCTTTTGGGTGCTGAATTTCAGATCGAAGCCTCCCTACATTACGAGTTTTTTTTCTTGTCGTGACATTAGTGGCGTCTCTCTCTTCCGGTGGCCAGCTTATTATTCCTGCTGGGTATCTAATGACTAGTAGGGCATATATATTGATGGCTCGGATCTTATTCCTACCATTGAGTTGGCTTTTCAACACCGGTCTTACCTTCGGGAGGTATTTGGCAGTAGCTGACCTTCATGCATCTTCATCGTGGTTCCATTTGACCTGTGAAATACCCAAGTACTTTTCCTGTATGTCTGCTAAACTGCTTTCTGGCAATTCCACCCTTTCAATCTGGACCACCTTCCCTCTCTTTTTATCATTCAATCTGAATAAGTGTGCCATTTGACCACACTTATCCAGTCCAAATGACAACACAATCCAGTCCTTAATATAAGCTCAATGATGAGCTGGCTTAGGGGATTGAGGCTGTGCAGAACAGCAGTGGGGACAATGCATCACCATGGTATATTCACACAGTCGTCATCACATTGATGGCCATCACTTTGATGGTGACTGTGTGATTTCCTTGTAGTTGGCCTCTACAGTCCCTGTTCAGTTCCTAATGAATGTTATTAGCACAGCATTAGTCTTGTACAGTGCTAGTATCCATGTGTGGCGCACTGAGTCATAAGATTTCTTCTAGTCAGTCCAGGAAGTTCTCAGGTTGGTCTGTCTGGTCTTAGAGTCCTGGTGTACTGCTCCATCAATCAGTAGCTGGTGCTTTGACCTTCTGGTGTTTTATCCGATGTCCTTCTGAGCTTGGTATGATGCCTTTCTCTCCCATATGTTCATCTCCCATATGGCCATCTCAGTCCCCAGACCTGAAAATTATTATAAATCTGTGGTGTGATTTAAAGCAGGCTGTCCATGCACAGAAACCATCAAACCTAACTGAGCTGGAGATGTTTTGTAAAGAAGAATGGTCCAAAATACCTTCAACCAGAATCCAGACTCTTATTGGAAGCTATAGGAAGTGTTTAGAGGCTGTTATTTCTGCAAAAGGAGGATCTACTAATTATTGATGTCATTTTTCTGTTGGTGTGCCCAAACTTATGCACCTGCATAATTTTGTTTAAATAATTATTGCACACTTTCTGTAAATCCTATGAACTTCATTTCACTTCTCAAATATCACTGTGTTCATCTGCTATATGATATATTTAACTGAAACTGCTGATCCGAACAACCAGTAATTTATAAAGGAAAATCATGAAAATTACAGGGGTGCCCAAACTCTGATGTGCTATGGTTATTGGTACCACGCAGGCTAGTCTGAGTAATTGTGTTCAGGCAAAGTACGGCGCTGTGATGCATCGTGTGAGTGCACTCTAAGTCATGTGTGTCTTAGAAATTCTTAGACATATGTGAAATCTTAAAAGAAAAACCAACACAAAAAAAAAGCTGTAGAATCAGCAGGGTGCATGCGCGTGCGAAATGATGCACACCCACGTTTTCTTAAACACATGAATAAATCATACTAAACATACTTTGTGACAATAATTAAGAGAGCAAATATCTGCTGTTTCTCCACAGAGTTTCTCATCACTACGACAGTCTCCAACTCCAGTGTCTTGACATTTCTTGACTCCTTGTTCTGCTCTGCAGCCAGAATGAGCTAACCATGTAGCATTACATAAACTTCTCAACCAGCTGCAGCTTCAGGATAGTTCACTAAGGACCTTCTGAGCAGATTAAGGAGTACTACCATCAACTGCAATCCAAGATGGTGAAGTTAGAGCCTGACAAACTTTGGTTTCACAACAGCTCACAAATGAAGCTCACATTTTAAAGTAATCTATTATGTCTACTCAAACTCATGGATTTTAATATATTTCCGCTCTTTGTGTGTCATGTTCTATTTGATTGTTCAGTGTGCAGCCCTTTGCTTATTGAATCACAATCAGTCTGGGCACCCCTGCTCTATGATTAAAATATGATTAAAATACCATGCTATAGAGCTGTATGACTTTGGCACACACACACATGCATTCTTGTTTCTGTACAATCCCAATACCAAAAAAGTTGGGACACTGTGTAAAATGTAAAGAAAAACAAAATACAGTTTTCATTTGCAAATCTCTCAAACCCATATATTATTCACAATAGAACATATTAAAGGTTTAAACTGAGACATTTTACTATTTCATGAAAAATATTCACTCATTTTAAATTTGATGGCAAAAACAGCTCTCAAAACAGTTGGGACGGAGGGCAACAAAAGGCTGGAAAAGTACTTAGTACTAAAAAGAACAGAGCACTAGGGACAAGGCCAAAAATTAAGACTTGAAGCCCATAGTCTTTGGGGCCCTCAGATGGCACTGCATTAAAAACAAGCATGATTCTGTCTTGGAAATCACTGCATGGGCTCAGGAACACTTCCAGAAAAAGAAAAGGCATAGTCTTCTCATACTGGCTACTCTTCATTGACTCCCTGTTAGAGCCAGAATTTAATTTAAAATCCTTCTTCTTACATGCAAAGCCTTGAATCAGGACCCATCTTATCATAAAGACTTCATAGTGCCATATCACCCTCAAAGACCTCTTTGCTCTCAGACTGTGGGCTTACTTGTGGTTCCTAGGATACTTAAGAGTAAAATGGGAGGCAGAGCTTTCAGACCCCTCTTCTGTACAACCAGCTCCCAGTTTGGATTCAGGAGACAGACACCCTCTGTATTTTTAAGATTAGGCTCATGTGAAGGAGCTCTGAGCAGCATCCTTCACTATATAGTAATTAGTTATGGCATTTATTAACCCTTGTCTCTTCCGAGGTCCATTTCTGATTGGCGGGGGGGGGTGTTTTCATGAAGCACGCACATGAGGATACTCCACCTGACTTCCATTCTTAATCAACAGATTGGGCTGAACCCAAGTGTGGAGTGTGGAAGGCAGGGAAGGGGGATATTTTGTCATGGGGATTTTATTAAAATGCTTTCTATTATTATTTAGATGTGTTCTAGTTTTGTTAAGATGCTTGTGTTATTCATTTTTGGGTTTAATAAGGTATCTTATGAGATGTTGTGTACATAATTGTAAATATCTTTGGGAATGACTCCCCTGTAGTTGCAAGGAAAGTATAGAGAGGGTTTTTCTATGCTTTGGGAGAACTGGAGTTACTGCTAGGTGTGTTTGATGGCACTGTAGTTCACTGTTTTCATTGTATAATATATTGTCAGTAAAACAAAGACAGAGCTCTGGACATTTGAGTCACCTCTCATTTGGTTTTATCTCCATGCACCTCAAGCTTTGTGGTTGCCATCTTAAAAAGGGTTGGTTTTCAGCAAAAACCCCACAGCTTAAAACTTTCCTTTTTGATAAAACTTATAGTGTCATGGTCCTGGGCCTGTGGCCCAGTGTTTTCAGTTATTTTTCCCTGTTTTTGATTCCTTGTTTTCTTTGGTCCCTGGTGTTTCCCCCCTGTGTCATGTTCTGCGTGTTCCTGGTCCTGTCCCTTCCGGTTTTATTTTGGTAGTCTTGTAGTCCCTGCACGTTGTGTTTGGTTTTGCTCCCCTCTGTTGTTTGCCTTATTTTCTTCACCTGTTGTGTCCAGCTGTTTTCTCTTGCCCCGATTGCCCTCATGTGTTCTTAAGCCCTCCGTTTTCTTCCGTTCCTTGTCGCGTCGTCTTCATTGTGCCCTTCCGTGTTCCCCGCTGTAGTTCCCCGTTCTGTGCTCCCTAGTTGTGTGTCACCCTGCTTGGCACCCTGTTTAGTTCTGTCTGTGTTCCTGGCTTATCCAAATAAACCTGTGTATCCCCCTTACCTCTGTCCGGCCTGTTCTGCATTGGGGTCCAACCGTCATCCTGCCTGCCACACAGCTGTTCCATGACATATAGTTAGGGCTGGATCAGGTGACCCTAAACCCTCTCTTAGTTACGTTGCAATACATACAGTCTGCTGGGGATTTCCCATGATGCACTGTGTTTCTTTTAATTCACCTCTTTTCACTCTGTTTATACACCACTTCAGATTTAATCACTAGTTATTATTAGTCTCTGGCTCTCTTCCACATTGTGCCTTTTGTCCTGTCTCTCTCCCCTCATCCCCAACCGATCGCTGCAGATGGCTGCCACTCCCTGAGCCTGGTTCTGCTGGAGGTTTCTTCCTCTTAAAAGAGAATTTTTGCTTCCCACTGTCGCCAAGTGCTTGCTCATAGAGGGTTGACTACAAGGTCATTATTATTGTGATTTGACGCTATATAGATTTGGGAATTTAGCACAAAGGTCCATTTTAACTTCCAAGTTTTATTTCAAGTTTAATGGTGCATTCCCTGCTAACAATCTTTTTTGTCAGCTTTAATGTTTTGGCCATTCATTAATTTGTTTGTGGCCACATACAGGTGCTGGTCATAAAATTAGAATATCATGAAAAAGTTGAATTATTTCAGTAATTCCATTCAACAAGTGAAACTTGTATATTATATTCACACATTACACACAGACTAATATATATCAAATGTTTATTTCTTTTAATTTTGATGATTATAACTGACAACTAATGAAAAGCCCAAATTCAGTATCTCAGAAAATTAGAATATAGTGAAAAGGTTCAATATTTAAGTCACCTGGTGCCACACTCTAATCAGCTAATTAACTCAAAACACCTGCAAAGGCCTTTAAATGGTCTCTTAGTCTAGTTCTGTAGGCTGCACAATCATGGGGAAGACTGCTGACTTGACAGTTGTCCAAAAGATGACCTTTGACACCTTGCACAAGGAGGGCAAGACACAAAAGGTCATTGCTAAAGAGGCTGGCTGTTCACAGAGCTCTGTGTCCAAGCACATTAATAGAGAGGCGAAGGGAAGGAAAAGATGTGGTAGAAAAAAGTGTACAAGCAATAGGGATAACCACACCCTGGAGAGGACTGTGAAACAAAAGCCATTCAAAAATGTGGGGGAGATTCACAAAGAGTGGACTGCAGCTGGAGTCAGTGCTTCAAGAACCACCACGGACAGACGTATGCAAGACATGCTTCCTGCTGCTGACCAACTTTATGGAGATGCAGATTTCATTTTCCAACAGGACTTGGCACCTACACACAGCGCCAAAGCTACCAGTACCTGCTTTAAGGACCATGGTATCCCTGTTCTTAATTGGCCAGCAATCTCACCTGACCTTAACTCCATAGAAAATCTATGGACTATTGTGAAGAGGAAGATGTGATACGCCAGAGCCAACAATTCAGAAGAGCTGAAGGCCACTATCAGAGAAACCTGGGCTCTCATAACACCTGAGCAGTGCCACAGACTGATGGACTCCATGCCACACTGCATTAATCCAGTAATCCAGGTAAAATGAGCCCCAACTAAGTACTGAGTGCTGTACATGCTCATACTTTTCATGTTCATACTTTTCAGTTGGCCAACATTTCTAAAAATGCTTTTTTTTGTATTGGTCTTAAGTAATATTCTAATTTTCTGAGATACTGAATTTGGGGGTTTCATTAGTTGTCAGTTATAATCATCAAAATTAAAAGAAATAAACATTTGAAATATATCAGTCTGTGTGTAATGAATGGATATAATATACAAGTTTCACTTTTTGAATGGAATTACTGAAATAAATCAACTTTTTCATCATATTGTAATTTTATGACCAGCACCTGTACTGTTTTAAGACTATTGTACTAGATATAATACTTGTCTGCCAAGAAGGATTACCATAGAAACTCACCTGCAACTGACACTTGTACACACCTACAAGCCCATGCTCATCTTTGCAAATTCCATTCTTCAACGTGCACACACACACACACACACACACACACACACACACACACACACACACACACACACACACACACACACACACCTGCCAGGATGGATCAGGTTCAGGTCTTCAGAAAGTCCACATGTCGGCTCATTTCTTCTCCTCCCTCAAATTTACCCTCCATCTCCTTTGTTGTCTAACTTTTCTCCCCTGTGAAAAGACTTCAGCCCACACAAACATGACAGCCAACACACACACACGCACACACACACACACACAGTCTTTCTTTCCAGCCGGTGTAATATGTCACCCGACTCGCTGTAATTACGCCCAGGGTGCTAATAGCGTTTCTCTCACCTCTCTGGGAGCCAGCCAGCGTTCACTGAAAGGTTTGTGAGTGTGCTGAAGGGGGGGTGAGGCAGGTAAATTAATGGGGTCGATGCCGGTGAGCTTTGAGCACCTTCTTTTGTTGATTCTCGGTCAGATGAACTGTTTTCTTTTTTTTTCGGCAGGGGGGGCTCAGAGGAAAAAACAAATGTATGTGTCCATATTGTGTGTATGTACAGTACTGTGCAAAGCAAAGTGCACTTTTGTTTCTTCAACAGTGGCATTTGTGAGGGTGTAACCCAGCTTGGTTTTGATTTGTGACTTTTTGTTCTTGATGTGAAACCTTATATTTATAGACTTGAGCGTGTTTTGAATTTCACTTGAAACTGGAGACTTTTAAACTTGAGTTAGGCCTTACTGGTCCTAGACTAGACTTTAGAAATGGTGTGACATGGTCTTTATTTCTCCCTTAGCTCTCACTTGGGACATCATAACCTTCAACACAATGTTTTATCTTTTTTACTTGGTACTTATTGATTGTATTGAGGGCTCAGTTGAGTCCATCCTTTATCACACAAAACAAAGATACATATGTTGTCCAACCAGATGTTAAAAAAAATCTCAGCAAATTAGGACATATTTTTCTGTTTGTTTGTTTTTAACTTGTATGCAGTGATAGCGTCCTAACGCCATTCTTCACCAGCTGTGAATGTTTAGGCTCTGTTCAAGACGTTTTTTACAGCACTTGTGAGGCCTTAAATAGTTTCAGGGCAAAGGTTTGAAATTAAGGATACAGTATCACTTTAAGCTAACACATCTTTAGCGCAGAACCAAGACTTTGTTCCTTCAAACCAGCAACTCCATCCCAGAAACGTTACGGATACTTTTCCTGCTGCCCTTCTCATCTTTTTCCTCTGTTCCTCTTGGCTAGCAGTGAGATAAAAGGCTTCCTTTGTGCTGAAGGTTTGTTTGATTTGCTTGCTGAATTTGCGCCGTCAGTTTGAGTCAAAGAGTTGTTTTCATCGGCAGCGGAGGGAGGGCATGTCTGGTCTGTAATCAGAGCAAAAACAGAGGAGGAGGAGGGAAGGTATCTATTTGGTTTGCTTTCAGGAGAACCGCTTGTTTTGGTGATGGACAGCAGCTCACTGTCATCACCAACAGAGAAACATCACATCAGCACAGGTCAAACAATGTCAGACAGCTGCAGTATGAAGATGTTTGTGTCTCATCATGCAGAGGGGGATCTAAACTAAACGGAGGCCCGTTGCAAAAAAAAAAAACATCAACCAAATCTCATGACGTCATCATTTACATCGGTTCTCTTTCCAACTTATTGTTGTAAAGTATTTAAATATACGAAGGGGCGATGACTCTAAACTACTATTTGAAAAACTTGTTGTACATGATGAAAATTGTGATGGGAACAGAGAGACTTGTTATATTGTTAAAGATAACGTGCCCTCACTTTCGGGACTTTCTATTGAGAGGGAGGCGAAGTCAGGCCTAATGTGGAAATTAGATATTTGACAAAAGTGCAAAATAAAGGTCGTGTAGGGATTCTGTTTAAAAAATTGGAATTTAGCTTGTTTGGAAATTAAGGATAATTTTAAAAGTCAGAACATTCGAAGAAATGTGGGACTTCTTTGATAAATGAGGACATCTGTAGTAACTGGGAGCATGCATAGCTCTTAAGGTTGTTCATTTTGCCCTCCTACTTGTGGAGTTGTTACTAATTAAATCTGGGTTTCTGTTTTCATGGCTTCGGGTATTCAGACAGTACAGGAGGACTTTCCTTCAGAAGACCATTAGTGACATTAAGTCTACACAGGAAACACACGCAAAAAAGCCTGTATTTACAGCAAAAGCAGTACACTGATACTTTTGATCATTTATTTTAATTTTGCTGACAGTGGTGTCAGAATGTGACTGAAGTTTGGATGCAGCAGAAGTCATAAAGTCCAACAGCGTGAAGATGTCTGACCGCAGCAGGATGATAATGTTTCAGATGTGAGGGAGGCCGACAGTCAACACGTATCTGTTCACGGAAACACACTCCCTCACACACAGTCATACACACTCACACACACATGAATAAACAAAGCTTTCATTCTTGAGAAGAAAACTTCCTCTATTTCAATTCATTGGGAAAGCAACTCACCTGAAACAAGGACCTGTCACACATCAATGCACACACACACACACACACACACACACACACACACAGAGTGTGTAGCCAAGTCTTTGTCAGTTTCAGACAGGTATGCCCCTGATATAACAGACTACACACATAGTTGGCAAAAAAACAGACCACAGCACAGTGTGTGGGTGTGTGTGTCTGTGTGTGTGTGTGTGTGTGTGTGTGTATGAGTGTGTATCCTTGTTAGGACCAATATGAGTTTTAGACCCTGTGAGGACAGTTTGAGTTCGGTTCAGTTTTGAGGGGGACTGTCAGTGATGGTCATGTCAGTGAGGGTCATGTCACAAAAGATGCCGATATTTTCTAGATGTTTTGTAAACATTTGTTCAAATTAGTACGATTCATTACTGACCTTCATAGTGAGGTTGCAGCTGAGTAATAACTGAGTAATAACTGGTCACTTTTTAGCAAATTGCCAGATATTTTTGGCCAAAAAGTTCCACAAAAGATTGTGTTTTGTGTTTCTTTGTATATGTTTTGTGTCTTTTGTGTTTGTTTTGCAGTTGTTTGTAACAGTCTTTTGGCATGTTTTGTTATTGTGCTGCACATTTTGTAGTCAGTTTAACTTTCCTTGAAATCATTCTGCGTCTGTTTGTTGTCATTTTTGTAACTTTTTGTAGACATTTTTATAAAGAGACACTCTGATCACAGCTGGCTTGTGTCTAAAACTTCCTACCGCAGTAGGTTCCCATTGATGCTCCTCTGCACATAGATAAATAGGAATAAAAAACTACTTATCATTTCTATGCCGATGACATTGCATTATGTGTGTCTTTTAGTTCTCACCAGCTGGATACGCTGTCCACCCCAGACAACTGTTTTTTTCCAGGATTAGCGACTCACTCTCCAACAATTACCTTGTTTTACATTCCAACTAGACTGAGACCATGATTATTGCTCCTCCTGAAATGCATTGAAGAATCAGTCAAGCCCTTGCTTCCTTTTGCTCATCTGTGAAGTCCAGTTAATATTTGATTCTTCCGTGGGCTTTGATTTGGAAATACAATCTATCTCACATTCCTGTTTTCTTTTGTTTTTTTCTTTTAAGGAACATTTCTAAATTTCAAGCTATAATCTCCTCCGCTGATTATGGCTGTATTTGTGTCATCGTACCTTGATTACTGTAATGCTCTGTTTACCAGCTTAGATAAATCATATCTTTCACGCCTCCAAGTGACACAAAATGAGGCAGCCAGATTATTAACATGTTCTAGTAAGCGAGCTCACATTACTCCTCTTTCCTGCTCTTTAAATCGGCTCCCTGCTGATTTTAGAATTCATTTATCTCAATCTATCTCTATTTAGCTCAACTTCTTGTTAAACACACTCCTGCTTGCAGTCTTCAGTCGCAGGCTCAGAATTTAGTACCTATTCCTCATTTGAGATTAAAGTCTGTGGTACCAAGAGTCTGGAATGATCTACCACTTCAGCTTCATTTAGCTGACTCTGTGGAGTCCTTTAAAAAGCAGCTGAAAACTTTCAATGTTTAACCATCTTTAATCTGTTGGGATTCTTTCATTATTACTGTTTTTTTTATCTGCTTTTTTAATTCTATTTCTGTTTTTATTTTCTTTTACATTTCATTGTGATTATTACTTGCATTTTACTTACTTTGTTGTTCAGTCTTAGCTGCAAAAAGCACTCTATAAATAAACTTTACTTACTTACTATGTAAAATATGGAACTGACACCCTGTAGTTCAATGATCTCTAAATGTTATTCCAGAACATCAGGTGCTTCTCAAAACAACTAAAGTGATAACGCAACAACCAGTACAAACCAGTACAGACCATAGTCTGACCATAGTCATATTTCCATCTGTCTCAGATGTGGTGACAGTAGGAAGAGGACAGCATGTAGGCAGACTCCCAGCTGAGAGTCTTGGACACTACAGTACCCAAGATGATCTGCAATGCAGTAAAACTCTTGGTGCTGTTTATCAATCAGTGTTTCTGACTGTCAGAGGGTGATTCTGTTCACTGTTTGGGGAAAATGGTTTCACAAGGAACCTGTCAAAGTTATTTTATAGTTGTTGTTTTTTCCTATTTCCCAATTTCCATCATTGTCATAGTGTGACATTAGTAATACAAGCAAGTTTAAGGAACAAAAACAATGACATAATAGAATAATTATGCCTTTTATCTTTTTCATTTCCTCTTTATATCTTTCCATTCTTTCCATTCCTTCACCATTCTTTCCGCTTCTCCAGCCTCCTGTGACAGTTGACCTCTGACACCTGTCGCCTCACAGTGAGGGTGTGTTTATTTCACTGGCTGACGCGGCTGTGTTGGTTTCTATTTTTTGTCACTCCTCCAACACTGCAGCACACAGTCATGAAATCTGAGAAATTAATCAGAGCCATTGTTCTTCGACTTCGGAGCGTAACATAGCGCACTGTTTGTCTGTGTGTGTGATTACACACTGTCAGCTTTCTCTCTGTTTGGTTTTGTTTATGCTGTGTTCTTCCTATTTCTCAGGACAACAGAACAAGCTCTCTTTGTCTCTGTTTGTTTGGGTATTGTGTGTATTTTCATACTTTGTTGGCCTAAGTACAGTGCAAGTATTTTCTCTTTAGTAAACAAAAGCAAAACAAACACTCCCCTCAGGAGTCTGTGTTTTCAGATGAGTTTTGTTGACTTTAAGTGCAATAAAACAAGCAAACCTCAGATTTTTGAGAAAACAGATACAACCAAGACAATAGGGCACCTCTATTTTCTTTCCATAATTGTACTCCAGTACATTTCAACTAAACTATATTTTGCAGATTCAGATTTAATATGACACAAAATAGAATCACAAACTACCCAGCAGCGCATAAATTATCTCCATATGTAGCAGCTGCAATATGAATGCAGGCATGATTATAATTAAATAACATACTACACAGATATATTGTTGTAAAATGAACCATTCTGTGTGAGTACTGATTCCATGCTTAATCACTTCTCGTGTGTACAAGAATTTATTTTTTAATGCATGAAAATGTAGGACAGTAAATAGAGCTGCATGATGTTTCCATTTGTACTGTAATAAAATTGAAGCTGGAAGACACTGTTAGCGATCAAAGAAAAGAAAACTATTATAAACGTTTAATTCCACAGATTTACAGACTATATATTCAGGGATCTGCATTTGTATAATACAGCTTTTTGTGTTGGCTAATGAACAACTTGATTCAGATGTAAACACACTGTAGACGCCAGTGTCCACACACCAGGTTGTACTGCATAACAAGGGAGAATAATTTGCTATATGAGTATGAAATCTAAATATATATTTAATGTAAGTGAGCATTTCTACTCTTTCCCTCAAGAAAATATCTGAGTGTTTCTACCACCATTGCTAAAACATCATCCTTAGGGCTGTAATGGATTAAATCTATCCATACACATTTTGTGATGGAAATCTCTTGTGTTTTTTTAGGCTTCTTAAAAGCATTATATTCTTTATTGATTAATATGTTCAGTATTTGATTAATCCCATCTTGCTGGGAAATCAAATTTTTAGAATTCATCCTCTGGACAGCATGCACATCCACACTCTGTGTGACTCGATAACCCGTGAAGATCTGTTTGGGACTTTAAAGGTGGTCGTACGAACTGCTCGACTGTTCTGCAGCAGACTCCAGCTTTTTCAGCGGGTTTCGTGTTTGACACGTTTCTGCATTTCTGCAGGAGCAGTCAGGGAATTCCAGGGAAGCCAGACGATAACCTGTTCACTCTGTGGTTACACAAACTCAACTCACACTTAGTGTATTTACATATTTCACCTTGCTAAGTACTTGTGTGTGTTGTTCTTTCCATGGTCACAATAAAATAAGCGCTCCCTTCACTTCTCTGAGTCTATTGACATATTTCCACATTACCTGTGTGTGTGTGTGTGTGTGTGTGTGTGTGTGTGTGTGTGTGTGTGTGTGTGTGTGTGTGTGGTTTCCCCTTCTCTCCCTCAATAACACAAACCAAGCGCACCCTCCCTTACCTGTCAGCCCCAGCTGGATTGTTTACATACTTTGCAGCTCTAAGTACATGTGTATGTTTTCGCAGTGTTTCCTTTCTTTGGGTACAACAAAACAAGCGCTCCTCTCTTCAACATGACAGCTCACTCTAAAGCTAATGTGGCCCTCGAGGGCAGAGGAGGGAGGGAGGAGGAGATGATTCATAACGACCTGCCATCCTGTCAACACACACATACACACACACACACGCAAATGTGCACTCAGCCTGTAGGGACAATAGGTGCTGTTGCTTTTAAGGGTGAGTCCAACCTGGATCGTCTTACCTTCCCTCTCTCTCTCTCTCTCTCTCTCTCTCTCTCTCTCTCTCTCTCTCTCTCTCTCTCTCTCCTCTCTCTCTCTCTCTCTCTCTCGCTCTCTCTCGCTAGCTCTCTCTCAAAGTCATTTGTACCCCCTCCCCCACACACACACACACACACACACACACACAGACACACACACGCTCCTCCCCTGTAGACTTTTCCATCATTAACAGCTAAAGTTACTCCCCCCACCACCACCACCTCAACCTGCAGATCCTCCCCAAACCTCCCTCCAAGCTAAACACACTCATCACTGTCCTGAGTGCGTGTCCATAGGTATGTGCGTTGCTAGTGACACACAAAATGCAGTGAAAAACGGGACAAGGGTTAGCAAAGCTAAGCTAAGCTAAAAATTTTAATTGTGTAAATTACTGTGTGTAAAATCACTGTTATGAATGTATTATCTTAGTATTGGAAACAGAAATAACCATGTTATTTATTATTTAGGTTTGCGATGCCTCGTATTAGCAGCAAGTTGTCAAAACTTCCATTCATAGATGTGTAAACCACGAATTATTTGTCTTTAAAGTCAGTCAGTTTTGAGGGTCTTCCATGAGTGTATTTACTTGTTCGCCAGTGACCCTGATATGAGTTTGGAATATCTGTCATGTTTTGTGTATGCAGTTGCCCTGGATTTGAGAAACCTGGATATTTTTTCCCAACAACAGAGAACAGAACATCATACTCTCCAGCTGACCTTTCTGGCCTGCATGTCAGTGTGTGGTCACAAACTCTGGCCACTAACCAGATTTTTGGGTCCATGGTGGCAGTCCAAAAGTGCAGCAACGTGATTTTATTCATGTTTCACAATTGTTGGCTTATTTCCTAATTTTGGAATCCTGTGTTTGGCTTCCAGCTGCCATGGATCATCAAGTTTTATTTCAATGTCCTTCCTACATTCTGGAATTTAAGGGATTTTTGGCAGATTTACACAACGCTTGTTCCACTACATCTAACCATACAGTTATCCATGCTTCAAATGTGAAGTGAAAGTGTGGAAAGGTGTTGCTTAATATCGCTATTTCATTTTTATTTTAGTCTTCTTTTACTTAAAAACATTCTTTGCAACAAAGCTGAAAATGGACTGATTTCATTAGCTCATAAAGCAGCCATGCAGATGTGTTCAGGCAGTTGGAAATATTATTAATAGCAAAGATAAAGACCAGCAACCTGCAGCTGACAGGCCTTTCTAAGCTTATTTATTCTCCCTCCACCTTTCCCACCAGCCCTCCCCCTGGCACCTCCACACTCTGTAAACAGCAGTTTGGTGGGAAAGTTTGGTCCATCCATCTCTCTTCCTGTCAGGTAAGATGAGATGAGGCGGCTACGTTCGGGCTGATCGATTGGTTTTAGCTGCAGACCACTGTCAGACTTCTCCTGCTCACTGAGTCGCGGTTCTTCTTTTTATTTCTCTCCGGTGTTCTTGCAAAGATAGAAGATATATGTTTTGTAATCTGATATTATTATTTTAACACAACCTCTGACATAAATATCCAAATATGTAAGCGTTGATTTTTTTTATGTAATACAGATTATTTATTTATTTATGGGGTGGGTCCATTTAATTGTTAATTGTCCAAGTCTTCTTCCAAATTTTGTATTTTTTTCCTGTAACTATGACTCTCCCAGCTCACTATGCTACCCCAGAATGAACCTTCAGGTGTTTGTGTGTCTCAGGTCATGTTGGTGTCAGATCAGCCAGGTGCTTAGGATTAGTGTCGCTAAATTCTCTGTACCTTGAAGAGCAGCTGCCGCTTATCACCTAAACAGGAGACGAACAAAAACACACGATTAAAGCTTCAGACGGGACTCTGAATGTTAGCATTTAACCCTGGAGGGGACAGAGAAAGTCAGTTGTTATCATGTAAAGCAAGTCTGTCAGATTTTACTCTCTGAGACACATCCACAGTCTATTGATTTTTTGTCACCGTTAAAAGTGAAATTAAGACTGTTTTTATGCTGATATAAAACAAAACACACTTCATTCTCCACAACCTGACTGCACTTTTTTCAAAAGACTTTAGCGATAAGTTGGACTTGCTTTAAATGACTTGTGATTTATCTTTGATATGTCACAAATGACAGGCTGTCTCGCCTTTAAGTCCTGAACTGATCACTTAATAACTTGAGACTTAAGTTGGATTTATAGGACAAAGACCTCGGAATCATCACTTTCACCTAATGGCTATCCCAAAAGGCTCCAGAGACCCCGGGACAAGATGAGTGTCTATAAATCTGAATCTTGTCTTTCATGTCTTACAGTTTGTTGATGACTCATGGATGCTAACTTTAGCTTAACTGCTTCCTAGCCTTAACCTAAGTCTTTATTTACCTTATTAGAATTTTTTTTAGTCCCGGAAGTGAAGACAAAAGCAAAGCAGAGAGATGCATGGATACAGATTACCACACACTCAGGTGCTTCTGTTTAAAGTAGAAACTCAGGCAGGAGAAAATCTGCTTCTGTGTGTTTGTGTTGAGCTGTGCGCCTCTATAAGTGTGCATGTTTTTTATATTTGGGCAGGTTTAATGTATTTATTTCCATTTTAAACATCTGTTTAAATGTTAATGTGCTTTGTGCGTTCACATACTTTTGGTCATGTTGTGTAGCTTCCTGTACAGGAATGCAAAAGAAAGCAGTTAAAAAAAAATTACATTTCTTTCTGTTAGCTTTGGACTTCAAGTTTCCGTGGAGTCATTCCTCTGGAAAAAAAAATCACTTCTTTGCTCCTTTATCAAGCTTCCTCTTTGTGTTTTTTTTTTTTTTTTCACAGAGCAGAGCAGCACACATACTCACTGAGAAGGCTGAATAGGCTGGAAGAAAAATATTCATAGGCAGAAGTGGGGGGAGGGGTGGAGTTTTAGCCAAGAGGTCAAAGGTCAGGGGCCCTTAAACCAACACTTTGGTCCACTAAAGCTCACAGCAATTACCTCTTAGACACACTCTTAAAGGGAGAATGAGCTTGATTCAGCAGCAGCACCAATTAATGCTCGTGGAAATGGCTGAAAGAGAGAGGCCACGGACACAATCACAGCTACTTATTGAGTGGTCCCGGACCCTTTGCTCACTTTCTCAGCCAAAAAGGAGAGAAAGAGAAGGAGAGAGAGAAAAGAAGAAGAGGACAAATTAAGAGTGCAAATTAACTCTCTCTTTTGCATTTTTTTTTCTCTATCAGCGTCTTTTGAGTTGGATAATGAGGCCATCTTGACGTGGCAGATCAGCCACACAATGCCACACATCTATGCCACATGACACGCTCATCTAACCTTCACCGTGTTGGCTGTCAATAACTGACGGCCATGCATTAATTTTTTGTTTGGTTGTTTTTTTTCATTCGTTGTTGTGTTTTAACGTGGCTCGGGTTGCTGTTTGCTGAAGGTTTTCATGAAATCTCAGATTCCAAAAACAACATATTTACAGAATTATTCGTAGTATTTTTTTTATTATTATTCCATAACTTTTTTTCATGTCTGCATGTTACTGGTACCAGATTTCCAAATCCGTCATTACTTGCTAGACTGATTGCCTTTATTCCCGGCAGTTCTTGTCACTTCTGTGAAAATCAACTAGCAGAGGCATGAAAGTTGTAGCGATAAATTATCTGCTACAGTCAATATTTATGCTTCAGCAGGCGTGAACAGCTGGATAAGTGCTCATTTAAAATTTTCATTATTATTTCTGTAACAGATTTATGTTTATGTTATTCTAAACTCTACAGTTTTCATTAGAATGAGCTGTTTCTTGCAGTTGCTACCCTTCCAGGTGCTTTGCAGTCCATCATAAAAACCACTGTTCTGCACATTCATATTTCCAGTCTCCCATTCTACCCAAGCTGCAACGTGGAAAATAAAACCAAAGTGAAAGTGCCACAAATGGCAGTTCCTCTAATGGCAACTTCACACTGGCCCCAAAAGCAAGTCAATCTGCATAGATTTTATATTCTGTATTAAAATACCCAACATTACATCATTAAAAAGTATGTTTACACCCTGGTATTGTCCTTTTCTGCCTTTTGTCACTGATATACTGGCGATGACTCCATTTGCCATATGAATACTGGCAAGACTTCAAGTTAGGTGCATGAATGCTTTGATTGACAGTTGTGTCAGCAGAGGGACCTGCAGCCAATGGCTGTCTGCTATGCCAAACTAAATTAATTCAGGTCCCAAAACCTGGCCTACCCGCTGTGTTTGTGCTGCCGGTGCCTTTCAGAGCATCTGACAAAAAACGCGGCCAAAAGTCTAAAGTTGAAGCTTAAATTTGTGGAGTGCAGAACCAGTGGGTGACAACAGGCGGCTAGATCCCTATTTGATATACTGTCATTGATTTTCCCACATCCCAAAGATGTTGTGGATTCAGACCTGGTGGAATAGGGAGGCCACTGAAGTGAGTGTGTAGAGGATCTTTAGTATACTCTTTAGCAGCACTTTTTCTACCGTAACAGTGGTTCAATGACTGTTGAGTGTTTCTTATTCATTCACAAACACCCACCAGTGGGCGTGTCCCTCCAGTCAAGGTGTTTGCAACTTCAGGCTCAGTGTTTTCTCCAAAGTCACTTTGTCATGTGGAGCAGCCCAGGATCAAACCATATTATGTCTTCCTTTTTTGATACCTCTAAGTAGGCTTATGGGCATTAATTTATAATGGATATCATGGATTATGTTGTAGCTCTCAGATTTTGAGAGTCTCACTGATATTGTGTGTATCATGTTTGTCTGATCAGATTTGGCTGTGCTACAACTGAAATGTTGACACAAATTACAGCAGTAACTGAATCCAACTGCTGTTGCAGAAACTACTCTCCTGTTAACAATAAGCCAAGCTATATATATATATTACATTATGTATGACATTACATGTGCACAGTTTGCTGACCTGTAGAATCACAATTCAGGGGAACTACGCTGAGCTGAAAATGCCGAAGTAAAGGACCTGAATACTTCCTTCTGCATCAATGCAGTGTGCTTGTGCTCATGCGTAAAACAAATTTTTACACATATACACACACACAACATCTTGCCCCTCTTGTGCTAATTTAAGCAGCCATGTTTGGATATAACATATACATGTATATATGCATGGTTTTACACATTCACACATTAATATATACACTGACACACAACAGTATAGACCTGTTGTGCGTATGTGTGTTTCAGTATGAAAATGTGGGTAAATATCATAGGGAAACCTTCAAATCCCATCACACACATCCTCTGAGGCTGGATGACACAGTGTGTTTTGGCAGTGCAAATGTATTCATGTGACTTCTGTCTGTGTGTAAGTTCAGATTTACACTCCGTCAGTCCCTGCTGGCACACTTCGCTCTGGAGTTCATTGAAGATACGAGAAAACACAAAGATTTTATTTTAGCACATCAGCAACATCCTGTTTCAGAGTTCTGTCCGTTCGTTGCAGGGATCGTTCTGGTTCTGGTTCTTGATGTGGGGTGACTTTGGGCCAACACTCTTTGCTTTCACTATAACAAGTGCTAATCATGTCACAGCACTGTTAACACTGTTAACGCGGTTACCCGTGATTATGAGATCTTTATCCTTATAATTTAATTGTGAGAAGAGGAAAAATGTGATTAACAGTTGTCTCGGGACCACGATGACACTTCCTGATTTAATTTCCCTTTAATTTATTGCTTGGTTGGAGACATGAGGCTTTTCTCAGTACCAAGTTCCTCATACGCTAAAAGTGAAGAATCAGTTTCTTTGTAAATTTGACTTCATATTTGCTGTCTAAATTTTAAAAGAGGAACAGGAACAAAAAAGGACATTTTCAATAACGGCAATATTTTTGGCTGCTGGTATTTGCTTTTTTCCATAAAGCTAACCAAATCTTACATAAAACATCATCAATTTGTCACAGACAGATGGTCACCAGTGTTGCCAGATTTTCATTTAAAGTGGACCTTATGCTTTTCTTTACTTTCTGATGTATACTGTATAATGTTATATTGATAGACGTTATTAAACATGGTCAAGGTTTATAATAATGAGATCCAAGCATGTACAAGTAACCTTCATTCTGCTGTCAATGCTCTTTTCTTAAACGCTTTCTGAAACAGTACGATGGGGCAATCCATAAAAGGGTCATCTCAGGCACAAACTGGCAGTGAGCACAGAAGCCCCTCTCAGCTGCTTTTCAAATCTTTTGTTTGTAAGAGCTAGAAATAAGCATGATGGGTCTCCTTCAGTTGGGTCAGAAATTTTCAATTTTCAATCGTGGAGATAGTTAGATAATATTGGCTGCTCCCTCTAACACCACTTAAAGGTCTACACTCTAAAATGTAAGGGAACAAGCTGCAGCTTCCATGACTTAAATGATCTGCTGCTAAAGTCTTAATGGCAGATATAGCACTAGGGCACCTTCAGATATTGACCCCCACAGGACCAATTTTCCTGCATGCAACGGACCTGTGTCACTTCAAGTAAGTTTCAGAACAGAGCAGTCCATTTTCTGTGTTGGTAGGTAGGTATAGTCACACGTAGCTCTCACATTTTCCCAGAACATGTGTGTTGTAATTGTGAGACAGAATGTGAACCCCCTGTCTGATAGATTGGTCTTAATATTTACTGAAGAACTTTAATCACCAGAACTAAATGAGACATAGTTGTCTGTCTGTTGGTAATCACTCTTCTTCTTCTGTGGTTCTAATCGTTGGTAGTGTAAAGTTTGGAGCACAGAGTGATCGACCTCCAGCTGATCCCTGCAAGCTCCAAGTGTTTAGAGTCAAACTTCAGTTCCATCTGATCTATCGGTCGCAGTGTTTAGGAGCAAACCTTCACTGACTCGTACTCAGCACACACACAATGGATCGCACACCAGGGACAGTGTGTGTGTGTGTGTGTGTGTGTGTTAACCATATTCCTCATCTCCATCAGCAGCCAATTGGTCAGCTCATTAGAGGATCATACATCAGTGTTGGCCTGACCTCCCTCTTAAGTTTTCTCTCTCTAGAACTGTGACTCATTTCAGTTTGGATCCACCAAACTCCACATTTCTAGACTGTATATGTCACCATCACAACAGCAAACTGAAATCTTTCAAAGGTCTTTCAGAACAGTGCCAACAAGTTTTGATACAATAAATATGCAAACACAAATATTTTTATATGAAGGAACAAAATAAAGGAGTTTCTATACAAATGCAGCACAAATTGTAACCAAGCTTTAAATTTTAATTTCTTTTTGCAAATATTAGTTGCAAATATCATAACTATGGTTCACGGACATGAATGGCAGGTGAAACTTAATCTCGAGTGCTGTTAAACCACTGCAGAAGAAAAGCATACAATTAGAAGACATCAATTAAAGGTCTAGTCAAAACTGAAATGACCGCCAAAAACTTCTTTCCTCGCTATATTTCTGCTGTTTCATTTGGGTTGAGGTCTGGACTGACTAGGCCATTGCAACACTTTGATTCTTTTCTCTTTTTTTTAGCCATTCTGTTGTAGATTTGCTCGTCTGCTTGAGATTGTTGTCCTGTTGCATGACACCATTTTGGCCAAGCATTAAACCGTAGAGTTTAATTGTGTTTGCGTGGGTTTTCTCCCGCATATTTCTTAAGGTGTTACTGTAATAAATTGCAGTTTGCCTTTCTTTTAATTCACAGATTGAAAGTGCACTGTGATTTACACTTTCTGATTCTACATATTAAATGTTCATGCTTCAAGTTGCTGGATCGTTAAGTTAAATTGATTAATTGGCCAATTCTTATGTTATTTTTCCATGCTTTCATGCTGCTGTCCACACATTCAGAGCAGTGGATGTACTTGATGAAGGACCGCGCAGCAGGTGAGACTTTGCTCAGTGTCAGAACTGTCATAGTTTACCAGAGATGCTGCGTGTGCTGTTTCTGTTGTTGTTGTATTGGGCTGGGGAATGGGAGTTGGAACAACACACCTCTCATCTTATTTGTCAGTTTTTATGTCCCCATTTCCTTTCCTCACCTCCTCTCCAACCAGTGTTGGTCCCTCCCACCAGAGGTGCAAGCAGAGGACGTGAGGAAGAGCCATGATGAGAGAGCGAGGAGTCCAGGCAGCATCACTGTAGTGATAAGACATCTTTACTTTGGAGCCTCATTTTAAAGTGATGTCAGTTAAAAGAGGTGTGGCACATTTGTGGCACATTTCTGTCTATTGAGTTGTTACAAAGCACTGCTGTGTCTTATGATCTCTGACAGTTGAGCAGAACAGTACTCATGACAACCTGAATGCTTCCTTTTGATTAAACTTAACACGTGCCACAGCGTAAAATGTACATCTATCCATTGTTTTGTTTTTTTTGTCACAAATGGAGAAGGGCAGAAAGTTGAGCTCTTCCCCGGGGCCCTTCTGTCCTCCAGTCAACTATATAATCTGTCTCATCCAGAGAGGGAGACCACGGAACGATACATTCAGGGATCATCCAGCATTTGTCTCTTCTCTCTGTAAAAATTACCGTGGTTTAAATCAGATCACTTTAAAAGATAAGTACCCTCTGCCTTTGATAATCTCTGCTTTCAAACCCCTCCATGGTGCCACAAACTGGACCCTTGCGACACCTACCACTTGGTCAGATTTAGGGAATGGGATGAGTGGAAAACAGCATCCAATACTCCTCTCTCCTCTTAGCCAGCCTAACTAATCTCCCTGCTGTGTTCCAAGTGCTGTTGAATGATGTGTTGAGACTTTTGAAACATTTTGTATTTGTTTACTTAGATGATATTTTGATCTTTTCTAGAACAAAGAAGCAGTGAATGCACGTTTGGAGTGTGTTGCAATGCCTGTCCGTGCATCTTCTGTAACTTTGCTGGGTTATGTTTTCAAAGACGGGCAGGTGAAGACAGAACTGGAGCAGATCAGTGCGGTGGTGAAGTGGCAAACCCAGCAACCAGGAAACAGCTCAAATCCTTCCTTGGCTTTGTCAATTTCCACAGACATTTTATCTGCAACTACAGTCAGGTAGTGTGTCCCCTAACCAAACTAACCTCCAGTATCATCAGTATCATTTGGTTGGTCTCCTGAAGCAGAAGCAGCGTTCACACTATTAAAAGAGAGGTTCACATCAGCCCCTGACCTGGTGCAACCTGATCCCAAACTGCAATTCAACATGGAGGTGGGGGCTCTGGGACTCCAGGATGGGGGCAATTTAGTGCCAGTGATCTGGACCGAGACGCAAGCTCCAATCCTGCACCTTCTTTTCCAGACGTCTCTCTCCTGCAGAGCAAAATTACCATGTTGGGGATCGTGAGCCTCTAGCAATTAAGCTAGCACTTGTGGGGGCCAAATGGGCTTTTATCATTTGGACAGATCCTAGTAGCCCCGCTACTCCCAAAGTCAGAAGGTTTGGTTGTCCTCAAAAATATTCCACTTAAGTCACTCTCTACAAATTTGGCCCAACATTATATTGGCCCTTACAAGATTGACTCCTTAATTAGCCCCTCAGTCGTGCGGCATAAGTTGCTTGCCTCTTTCAGAACTCACCTCACTTTCTATGTCTCTCAGTTAAAACCTGTTTCATCCAGTCCATTGGCCCAAGAAAGTTTTTTGTAAAATGTAAATTAGAGTTTCTACAAATGAATGCAATGTGAATATCCCCATGGTGATGTGAAAAACCATGTTAAGTTTTGCAGTTATGTTTGTGAATTTCATTTTTGCATTTTTGTAATTCAAAACTGGTGCTGCGTGACCTCTTTGTTTATTTGAGAGTTTCTACGAATGAACTTTTTCCTATTCAGATTTCCTATCAAACTTCGGGAGGGAACCTCAGCATAGGCATTTCTAGCCACACAATGACCACTTGTTGGAACACCGCTAGTCACTTAGTAGGTAAATTGCTCAAACAATATCTCAAATAATATTACATTATTAAGTAATGCTGTCTAATTGACCAGCCTGTTTTACACACTGTGACTCCACCTGGATCTTTCACCTGTGAATCTGGTGTAACTGTGTGTGTATTTGTCATGTTTTCGGGGACACTTTATATTTCATCAGAATGACCCTGAAGAAGGCGGTGTGTGTGTCCTATCTCAGTCAAATAATTAAACTGTTAAAACTCCAGCACAGGTGTGTGAGAGTTTTAATCTTCTCTGACTTTCTGCTCTCTGCACCTTGGAAATAGGCGAAATTGTGCCATAAACCTCTACTTTCAACACTTTGCACTTTCATATAGTTGAGGTTTACTTTGTTTTCTTTGTTAATGTTAATGTTGAATTGCAAAGTCTCAGCAAAGCTTTGCTGTTGGTGATATTTTTGTTATTCATTATGTTTTGGATATTTTTTTTTCTTCTTCCTGTTCTTTTTAATGGTCTTCCTGTCCTTTGTTCTTTGTGTTCTTCTTCTTATTCTTGTGCTTATTTGTGTGTTCTCTTCAAGATTTATTTTAAGAAACAAGAAATGACACAATGTGTTTTGTCAGTGATATGACAGGGTATTATTAAGCTTTATACATGTTACACCGAGCTGGTACACAATCTGAAAAACATTGTTTTAGCCTGGACAAAGGAACAAGCAGTGAGGAAAAAAAAACACAACAACTGTGTTTTACAGCTTGGTGTGGGCATGATCCTATCCTGCTTCTTCTGATTCTGTCTTCAGCAGATCTTTGGCTCATTAGCTCCCAACCAAAGAATCGTGACTTTCACTTCAGATCAGACAGAACCTTCTTTCTCTGTCACTGTAAGCACTCATACATATATATCTGCTCCAAAACATAGCCACTTAACTCACCCTGACAGTCGCCCCCTCCCATCCCCGCTGCTGTTGCTATTGTCCTAATACTCACAAGCCAATTTCAGCAAACCCAGTTAACAGCCTGCAGAACTTAGCCAAACTGATAGACTGACAGTTCTCTGACAAAAGCCACACAGGAGAAATTCCCCTGCCGCTAATATCTGCTGTCAGCCTGGACGCATCTAAAATGCAGCTAATGCGTCGCCCCTCTACTGCCGCACCCCACCGCCACCACCACCACCACCTCCCCCCCTCACTACAGCTGACAGAGAGAGAAAAAGGGAGAATGATATGAATACTCTGAGAATAACAATGCTAAAAAAGAAAAACGAAAAAAAAAAGAGAAGCTGCTCTCTAATGGTGCCGGCAAATAGCGAAGCATATTCAGCCTGACAAAAGGGGCTTCTGTGCGACGGGATGTTCAATCTTCCCAGGTGTCAGTGCCTTCACACAGGAGGGGAAATGGGTGCCAGACAGAGAAACATCCAAACCCCCACAAGTGCATCCTAAGTAGGCATCATGTTGCAGAAAGCTGAGTGATAGTGATAGCAGCATGATGATGATGATGATGATGGTGATGATGATGATGATGGTGATGATGATGATGATGATAGTGCAGCTCTTTGGACTTGATGGGACGCTGTTTTGCCGCCACACAAACAGTTTGTGTAGCTGCTATCACTGTTTGGAGGCATCACTGAGAGCAAAGCTGGGAAAACAAAAAAGGAGCTTTATTACGGCGGAGTGGTATCAGAGGAAGAAAGGGCTGCTGGAGCCTATTTTTGCTGTTTAATGTCAGTTTTACTGGCTGAAGGGAGTGATCGTGTACACTTTGTCCAGAATACTCAGCTGACAGCTGATGATCTGAAAGGTCAAAATGCCCCAGAGATGGTTCTGCTGTCACGGCAAACACCCACAGAAAGTTTCATCTGTTTGAGAAAGTTAATTTCCACTTTGACTTCACAACAGGATATGCAGAAGCAGAGGGATTTATAGGAATATGCTTGTCCAATAGCCACTGTTAATTGTGTCAGGGAGCTTGAGACACAAAATGACCTCGACAATACACAAAAGTTACACATAAAGACTAAATCACCATAATGACAGATGCAGGGACACAAAATGTCCATGTAGAAAAATACCCACGAAGGTTTAAAGGAGACATATCATGCAAAATCCACTTTTTTTAACCCTTAAATACATTTTGTTGTGTACTTTGAGTGTGTAGGAGTGCAGGAAATTTAAATGCATTCTGTCCTGTGTACAACATTCTGTGCTGCATAGAAATCTTTATATTCTTTTTGGGTCATAATTTTCAGTCTGTTCAGTTTTCTCTACTCACTGTTACGTTTTCTTATCTGTTACGTCACAGCATTTGCTGTGGAACTGCTAAAAAAGGGCATGGGCATCCGATTTTGTGAATCCGTCATTTTTTTCTCACAGCGATTTTGTAGTCCATGTTCAGTTAAGCCGTAGAGACAAGTCAAATTGTTCGGTTGTTGGGTGTATTAACCCACACGATTCCTTACATCGCTCCCCCCGGCATCAGAGCCTCTTCAAAGTTCCTGCTTCTCTGCCGGTAGATAATTGTATCGCTGCTATCAAACTACAAAAATGGCTGAACGGGGTGGAGTGGAATGCTCCGCAACCTGGAGGGGGCGGGGTGTGAAATGTCTCATTCACATTTAAAGAGACCGCACCAAAATGAGCTGCTCTAAGACGCACATCAAAAAAGGGGTAAAAGAGGGGTCTGTGGAGCTACAATAACGAGGAATTCAGACCAAAGCATTGCAGTTCTACTTTCTATAGACTACAAGTGTGTGATTTACATATGAAAAGGAAAGATTTAAAAGCATCATACGTGCCCTTTAAAATGCCCACAACAGTGCAGCCCACAACCTGGACACGCAGAAATGACTTTAGCCTTCATCAGGTTCATTCTTGTTCCAGGCTTTCTGCAGACTCACTGCTTTTTTGTTTGCCTGTTCAATGTCCTCTTGATTCCTGCTCGATTAAGTTTTAGTGCCTGTCATGGACAAGGACAAGTCTTAAAAGTAAACAAACATATCAGGCTTTTTTTTTCTGTAAAAGTATGTGAGATCGTTTCCACTTTAAGGCACAGACAAGAGGCAACTTCCAGACTTGAAAAATGAATCGAAAGTGCTAAAAACTGCAGTTCCTCCAGCGGCCACTTGAGGCGGCCACCAAAAGGAAGTCCATTTATTTGTCTGTTACTTAGCACCAATTAACAGGTATGTGTGTCTCTGATTTTCAGCCATAGAGTTTGCAGCTTGCTGAACTAATTTGCTAGCATTAGTTGATAATTAAACACTCCAATTTCTTGAACAAATATGGTAATTTATTGCTCAAAAAAAAAATCAGCCTGGCAGCAGCCAAATTGCAGGGTCTATGGTTTAAAGACACCCTTTTATAATAAGAAATATGTTAGAAAAATCTTTTCTAGGTGACTAGAGTGTTGAGTTCTGCCCTATTTAAAGGTGACAACAGCACTGCGCATTCACTCTCGTCATTCTGTTAGTGCCCTCTGTTCCCTCTGTTCTTGTCTCTGTGATTAGTATTAGTCTTTGTTTACGTCCTGCTTCAACTTAAAGGTTTAGCTTACTGGCTTGTTTTGGGTTAGTTTTACCCCTTCCCTCTGTCCTCCTCTTCTGGCATCTTTTGTTATATTACTGGCTGTGTGCTTTTTTTGGGGGGGGGGGTGCTTTGTTTTCCTCATCCATCTGATGTTTTTGTGCTTCACCTTTCAGATGGCTCTTTTTGTACCCATAGACTTTGTTTATTTTGTAATTTTGACTCAGCCACAATAAAAGCTCAGCTGTTGTTGAACGTTCTGCCTCCAGTATCCTGTGTTTGGGTCCTCTCTTACATAACCCTGACAAAAATGTCAAAATGTTTGAAACATCAGGATATATACTACATCACATTTAATTAGCATTACCACAGCTTAGCAGTAACCATGGTAGCCAGCTTCTTCTGCGTCTTTACCTACATATGTACCTGAACTAAACACATGAGCAACCACATACACACTGCATGCAGTGCATCCATCAGCTGCTTTCCTCTCCACCAAGTCTTAACAGTGTGTGTGTGTGTGTATACATGCATGTGTGTGTGTGTGTGTGTGTGTGTGTGTGTGTGTGCCAACTCTGACTCTTCTTTGTTTAGTTGAAGTGACAGAAGCAGCTTCTCCCTGTCTGCTGATGTAGAACATCAAACACAGATACGTAAACACAAATACACAAGCACAAATAAACAGAAAAATGTACACACTAATAACCAGGTAGTGAGTGTAGACAGACAGTATGTGTCAGAGTGTGTGTTTGTGTATATTGTAGGAGTGTTGTGTGACTCCAGATAGAGTTCATACATTTTCTTTTTTTTTTTTTGTCCATGTGTGTGTCATATTTCATGTGTGTGAGAGAGAGAGAGGTTGTGTGTATGTGAACTGATGGAAGGCTAATTGCTGTACTTAAATGTGTGCTATATGTTTACTGCAATAGGCAACAATGTGTATTAGGTCTTTGTGTATGTTTCTGTTTGAATCTGTGTATTTATGTATCTATGTAAGCTGTCAGACACCTTAATTTCCCTCGGGATTAATAAAAGTACTCTACTCTACTCTACTCTACTGTAATTGCAAGTGCATGTTAAAAGTACCATAAATGTGCATTCATTTAGGTCATGTTAGGACCGTTGCACGTTAACATGTACACGTCTTTCCATATATGTCTGTATGTTAGTTTGTGTCATGCTGTGTGCACATTATTTTTTAACTTTGTGTTTGTTTCTGTGTGCTTAGTTTTAAAGAACATGTTAATTTCTTTGTGTGTGTGTGTGTAGTGTATGAGAGAGAGAGAGAAAACCCTGCATCCCTTGGCTGTCGTGGGCCTGGAGATGGTTACCTTGGAAACCAAGGGCAGTAAAGATGGAGGGGAGAGAGACATGAGTTGATTGGCATCCCCTCCCTCCCCCCCCCCCTGCTGTTTAATAATCTCCATTTACCGCTGAGACGGATTGATCTGGGAGATAAAAACAGAGAAGTTCTGTCTCCCTCACCTTCCCCGTTGCTTGCAGTCTCTATCTATCGTTCTATCTATCACAATCAGAATACTTTATTAAACGTAGGGGGAAATTGTTTTGTTACAGACACACACTTAAAATATAAAAAGTAATATAAAAATGTAAACAAAATAAGTAAAACTAAGGCACCCCAATTACAATGTTACATAAAAATGCCAAAGTTAAAACAATACTATGTGCAGTAACGACAAGATATCCCAAGTGAAAATATTCCAGGTGTCATAAGGAGAATTTAGAAAGTTTGATGGCCACGGGTAGGAATGATATCCGGTGGTGTTCTGTGGTGCACCGTGGCTGAATAAGTCTTTTGCTGAACAGGCTCCTGTGGCTGTCTGGCACAAGATGAAGAGGGTGTGACCGTAGCTTGGACCTTTCTGCAACCTCTGTCAGAAAATCCAGCTCCACACACACACGCAGCTTTACTGGACTTGCAGATCAGTTTATTGAGCCTGTTGTTATCTACCATCAGATTGCTGCTCCACAGCATAGGGAACCAGACTGGACACTACAGACTTATAAAACATCCTGAGCATCATCCAGCAGATGCTAAAGCACCTCAGTCGTCTTCAAAAATAGAGACAGTTTTATCCCTCCTTGTAAAGGTTCTGTGTTTCATTGTAAGTGTGAACACCATGGTGTTTGTAAACCTCCACTTTCTCCACACAGAGGCCATAGATGGAAAAAGGGGTCATGGTGTTCATGTCCTCGTAATGTCCAAAACCTGCCTGCCTGTCCGTCCATCCTAAATGAGATCAAATCAATCAACTGTGTCCATCAGTATTTCTGTTTTAGTCCTTATTTGGTGCATTATTCACTAGTGTTTTGGCCGTTGTTTGTTCCAGTATTTCTTTGGTATTTTAACCCTGCTTTTGTCCAGCATTCTCAATTTTTTTCAAGCCTAGTTTGGTTCAGTGTTCTCTGGTGCTTTTGTCCTCATTAGGTCTATTATTCTCTGGTGTTTAAGCTCTCATTTGGACCATTACTCATTGCCATTTTAGCCCCAGATTTGCCTGTTATTCTCTGGTATTTATTTAATTCTGGTTTGGTTCATTATTCTCTGATGGTAAATAATTTTATGTTGTTTTAGCACTCGTTTGGTGCACCATTCACTTTTGCTAGGATCCTGATTTGGTCAGCTGCCATGTAGTGCTTTAGTCTGGATTACACAGAGTGTTCCTGGTACTTTTTATTTGGTACCTTTATCCAGGTTGGCCCAAAATGCTTCGGTGTTTAACCCTGGTATGGTGTAGTGTAACTGAGCTATGAAGCATTAAAAAAACTGTGTATTATAAAGCTATGAATTACAAATACAATGCTTGGAAAGGCTTTACAAGTTATCCATGTCTTTATGCATTTATTTTTCTATCTGTCTTTCCTCCTGAGGGGGGTCATCATTCAAGCAGCCAAACACACACAAAATGCACACAAACATACATATATATAATTTCTTCCACTACATTAAAACTGCCTTGTCTGAGTCTTTGTGTGAAAATCTCTCCATGTAACAATAGCTTGTTGTCTAAACAGCCACACAGCCATGGTGTGTGTTTGTATCTGTTGTTGTTGATGATGTTTCCCAAGGCATCATGTGAAAACAACACAGACAAAAAGGAGGAACGAAGGATGAGTGACGGACGACAAGAGAGCAAGAAAAAATGAGCTCATGGGGGGGAAATGGCAGTCTGTGAAAATTCACACACATATGAAAGATACAAACACACTCACAAATACACAAACACAAACAACAGTGGCAAGATTTAATACGGAGTTGAGGGTATTGAGGGTTTGGAGGTGTGATTTGGGAGGAGTGGGAAACGCCGCTTCTGCCTCCTCTGGTGAATTGGATCATCAACCACATCCCAGGATGCACACACACTCACACTCACACACACACACACATATACACACTCATACACGCAGACTTATTAGGTGGAGCAGGTACAGCTGGGGCTTGGATTTAAAGACAACACCACCTGGCCTGATGGTAGTCTGACAGTGATTAACGCACACGCTCACTACACAAAGACACAGATGCATTTATACACTGGTACTTCACATGTACTAAATGATACACCCAAATGCAGATATCACATGTATACCTTTTCTCATGTGATGGCACAGATGGCGTTTTGTTGTTTGGTTTGAGGAGTTTTTATGTCCATTTATTATTGATAAATGTGACAGAAACTAAAGGAGCAGGTTGAAATGTTGTCAGATCTGTTCCCTGTCACTGTCAATGTACAGTATAAGGAATAAAATAGCATACATTAAAAAAACATACAATTGTAGCACAAGTAGAAGTATGTAGGAATATATTCCATTCACTGCAGACCAGTAGCATCCCTCATGAAAATATAAACTTTATTAGGGCGATGTCCAATTTACTTCACACATAAATAATAGGGCTAGCCACACTCTATGACACACAGCAAAAAGCTTTTAAATTTTCTGTAAGTTCTCTGAAAATGATCCATATATGCTTAGGTCATCGCATTATTGGCTTTATCTCACCGACAGTCCAATGATACAAAACAAAGTGAACTTCAGAGGTGGTAGGGCATGCTGGGGAATTTTTCTCAGTCTAGTATTCTCTTTCTTTTCTTTTTTTGCATTTTTTTCCCCCTGGTTTGTTTGAATATTTTTCAAATGTTTTCACTACAGTTTTGGAGCCTTTTTTTTTTGTTGTTATTGTTGTTGTTTTTTCACCCCAGTTTGGTTTAATATACTCTGCTGTTTCAGCTCTGGTCTGGTTCAGTGTGCACCATTCGAAGATAAGGGCAGTGGAGCACTTGAGTGCTCAGTTTTTGATAGAAATACGCAAACCAATAAATCTGACAGAACTGATCCATATCAGCTAAGCTACATGTAAATGTGAAGTTTCGACGTGAATGAAATCTTGCTTAATTTTTTTTTGAATTCATAAAAAAGGGAATCAGTTACTACCTTTTACTCAACACTCTGACAATAAGAAAATTTAGCAGACCTATTTTTTAAACTGAGCAGAACATTGTTACTGGATATTTCAAGTAAAATATGGATGACAGACTGTGACAGACTGTTGGAGAGTTGCTGAATTCCCTTGATTACTGATAAACACACAGACACACAAAGTTGACACACACAAAGAAACAGTGATATATCTAATATGAGTAACACATGCACACACTCACACACACAGGCGCACAAAGATAAACCCCAGAGACCAGAGGAGCTGAGGGGATTTGTTCGAAAGTCTTTGTGTCTGTAATCTCAGTGAGGCTGTTGGGAAAACAGAAAGCTCAGAGCTCAGGCTGGCACACACATACACACAGACAGAGAAACAGAGTCAAAAAAAAAGACTTGGAAAGACAAAATAGAAATACATATGATGAAAAAAAACATGAATCTTCCTTCCAGAACTTTTTGTTTTTTGCTGTTTGTGGAATCAGTCCACTGTAAAGACAGCCTTACTTTATGAACTGTTTTCAGATGCAGGGTTTATTAATTCGCAAGGTTCGCCTCACACTGCATTGTAACCACTTGCAATTTTCTGTCCTATATTACATTTTGTCATGATCCCCTAATGTTCCATTGTGTTATATTGCAGTGCAATGATTTAGCATATTCATACTGGATTGCATTATGTTGTACTGGTTATACCATGCTACATTCTATCAAATTGGAAAACATGGCAATGTGTTAATGTATATTCTGTTGCATGACAATGATTTTGGTTGTGTTACAACTTGTTGAAACATGTTGCATCATGTTGACATGATTCAACAAAGAACAAACAACAAAGTCCTTCAAGAAGCAATCATTGCCACATGGCAGCCATTTTGGTAATCCCTCTTGCCAGTTGTTTGGGGCTAGCAAGGTCAAGCTCCTATTTAAATGAATGGCCATAATCTTAATTTCAATGGTCATAAAAGTCAGTCACCAGATAAATTTGATCATCCATCCATTTTCTTAAAACTTTATCCATCCTATGGTCACATGGGAGCTTGAGATGCCCACTTCACATAGGGCAAAAGAGAAGTATGCCCTGAACAGGTCAACAGGGGCAACACCTGTAGGAAACCCACTGTGAAAGCTCACAGCTGATCAGGGTACGCCAACCCATATCTAACCAGAAATACACATAAAAGGTTGGATTAGGGTTATAAACTAGATTACAGATTATCTTCTTATGGCCTCTGACAGTGGACTGTGCTTCTCCTGCTAGAACTCATTATATTTTATTACAGAGATTAGAACACACCATTGGTATTAAAGGAACAGTGCTGCAGTGTTTTTGAATCTTCTCTATCCATCTCTATCTATTATCTTCTACTTTGTGCATGTAAATGGAGGAGTCTTCCTCACACACAAAAGTTAGTCAGGGAGTTCCACAGGGTTCCATGCTGAGACCAATACTTTTTACATTATGCATGCTTCACTTGAGGCAATATTATTAGAAAACACTGAATACATTTCCATTGACATACATTTGACACCCAGCTTTATTTATCCATGAAACCAGATGATACAAATCAACTAGTTAAACTACAGGAATGTCTTAAAGAAAAAAAGGCCCAGATAACATCTAGTTTCCTGCTTCTAAATTTAGACAAAAATTAGGTAATTGCCATAAAAATCTTAGAAACATGGTGTCTAACCAGATACTTACTTGAGATGGCATTATCTTCGCCTCGAGTAACGCTGTGAGGAATCTTGGTGTGATTTTTGACCAGGATATGTCCTTCAATGCACATTTTAAACAAATATGTAGCACTGCCTTCATTCATCTGTGCAATATCATTAGAAACATCCTGTCTACAGAAGAGTGATGCTGAAAAGCTTCTTAAAAGCTTAAAGACATCATCGTACCTTGTTATCCTAATAGAGCACTTTATACACCACTACTGCATTTAATCATTAGTAATTATAAAACTCTGTCTCTCCTCTCTCCCATAGAGTGTCCAGTCTCTCTCTGCTCTCTTCTCTTCCCCTCACCCTCAGCCGGTGGCTGGAGGTTTCTTCCTGTTAATAGTGAGATTTTCCTTCTCCAAATGCTTGCTCGATAGGGAGTTGTGTGTGATTGTTGGGGTTTTCTTCTTAATATTGTCGGGTTTTCCATGTTACTGATGGGCTCTTCAAAAACGGAGGAAGAGTTGGGACAACTGCAATGTTTGACATTACTGTCCTCTCATAGGACTGGGTTATGAATGTTGCTTCAGTATTGCTGTGCAGTTTATATGTCACCATCCTCCAGCCATTCGCTTCGTATTGTGTATTTCTAGACTGCAAGCTGCAGTGTTCTTAGTCATGAACATCATTATGTCACTTAATCACGCCACAAATTGTTAACAAGTCAGGATGAGAATTTAGCATAATGTCAGGCTTTTCTTAACCCAAGAAGTCTTTTCCTCTAAAACATTGTCCTTGAACTCATATGAATCTCAACTTTCTCATTTAAGCTAAAAACTTTTTGGACTGACTTTATGATCCACTCGAAGCACTTTAGCATCAGGCTGGTTCTGTGGGCAGCTTCCAAACTAAGCCCAACCTTTATTGGATAAACAAAGGAGGATGAATGAAAACAATAATATTGATTTGAGGAAAGATGTCAGCTCTGCAGCGTGATGCTGACAGTGATGCTGCTCTGTTTGTTTCAGCTGAACAAAGCAGAGAGCAGCAGCATCAGCTGGCTGATTAGCATGGAAAACAAAAGCACACACGCTCCAGTCATTCTCTTTATTAACGCACTGTTGTCTTGTTGTAATGACACCTAGATGCAAACAGGAGGATGCTTTCTCACACTGTGACAATGACAGACAGCTACACATACACACAAACAGGATTCCACTGATATATGGGGCCAGTAACAGGTTTTTGGTTCAGCGAGAGATATCTCAAGAACCTGGCCGACATGAAAGTTGCTGCCTAAATTCATTCTCTCCAGAGGATGCTTGATAATCATCAGAGCAATGTCTCCATATTGACAAGGTGTTGCTCCATGACATGTATTGTTTGGTTATGGTGCATTTGTTATTTCTGTCTTTTCTAAAGCTTCGCCTAACCACAGCATTACAACCACACATTCTGACTGAACCATGATAGGGTGAGTCTGTTCCAGTCTAGGGCTGTGAGTGCAGTTGGTCTATTTCAGTCTGGCTTATCCAGAGTGCATCAAGATTTACTCATCCTGGGGGTGTAATTTAATCTTGCATATCCCATACATGGATCCATGAAGAGAGACACAAAGTCCGCATTAAGAAGTTGGTAGGATGATTGTGGCATTAATCAAAGACTTGTCAGCCAGCAGATGCCATGATGCGCTGGGTTATTGCAAGTGACCTATATCAGAGGAAATGTGTTTGCACTGAATAACGCATGTGTATAAATGAGCAACAAAACAGCATTAATTGATGCTCCAGGGATGTGAACAAGCTTGGTTTAACTGATCTGTTGCACTGATGATGAGTTTATCCACTGCAAAAAGGACCATTTGGTCCGTTCCAGCCTGTCTGAGTCTGGGTCCGTTGACCTCTAAGATCTTGTCCAGGTAAAGACTAGGGCCCCCTGGCTGAGTGGGCACATTGGCTCCTTAGGTGCACAGTAGGCTCATTCAGTAATCTATGTTGTAATACATAGGCAAACAGCATTCAGTTCAGTCTTGTGTGGGTGTTCAAATTTAGAATATTATGTCATAATTGTTATGTAAAACTGTTTATTCACACATACATGTTAAATTGCATGAAGTTCTGTAGGTCAGAAAGGGGCTTTAGATGAAGCTGATGGATGTACCCTGCCTTTAAAAAAATATATATATATATAAATATGAAGGCAGATAAAAATGCTTGATGCTTTAGACAGTGAACAAGTGTTCCCTTCTAGTCATCACTTTACAGAGACTCCTGCTGAGGGTGTGTGTCTGTTTGTGAATGTAGATGACATAGCACCTCCACAACATAAAGACACAACACTTGCACAGACTTTGATTACTGTAGTAAATACACAGCATGGGTGAGGCAATTCACTGCAGTGTGTGTGTGTGTGTGTGTGTGTGTGTGTGTGTGTGTGTGTGTGTGTGTGTGTGTACACATGCACGCGCACATACATGCTTTAACTGAAGAAAGGAACAAAGACAAATCTAGCTGAAGTCTTTCAGAGGGATTGTTGTAGCAGATCAGGGCACTGTGGGTAAACACACTGCTGCTGCTGTTGTTGAACATATTAGGGGTTCAGGTGAAAAGGCACCTCAGCAAAAACTCACCATCAGAGCCACTGCTGCAGTCTTCAGTGGTAGACCAATACAGTCCTTTTTGTTTTCATTACCAACAGCAATTTCATATTAGACTTGTGCTGCATTCACTTGTCTTGAAAAGTTAGTGCATTTTCCTTCCTGTTTCCTTTCCAGTAAACCACAGGTGAGTCCAAGAGCAAGGCAGGGAGGAGGGTGGTTGGGGGAGTGGCTCGAATACATCACAATAAAGGAAAGTTATATTTCAAAATTTGCAAAGTAATAATTGAAGATTGCTGGTGACTTATGGCTGCAAATGTTCACAGGTGGGGTGCTTCACCAAGCACAGCCCTATGTGAGAATCTTGCACAGAAAAAGAAATTGTATTCAAAATGTAGATTTTTATTCAAATATTTAATTGGCAATAGAAAAAAGTCATCACCTTCTGTCCTATTATAGTTTAGTTTAGCTCTAAGTGCTTTGGGTATATTTGCTGTCTGTTGGCAGGGTCATGTCAGGCTGTTAATGAATGCAGTTGTACGGAGATCAACGAGGTGGCAGAAATTCCTCCAATGAGATAATCCTGCTGCGATTTTATTTTTGTATATGTATTTCTGATTTTTATAGGAACACAGATGTGAAAATGCCATTGCATGATAATAATGACATTATCTTAATATGGTTCTCTGCAGAAAAGATATATGTAATTAAAACCAGCAGCAGAAGCTGCACCGTGTATTCTTCCCCACATTTTCACACACTGTTCAGGATGTCGCTCTGTTTGAACACAGGTGTGAAGAAACTGAGTTCATATTCAGATGGATTTCATCTGTTTCATCAGCATCTGATTGTCTTTAAGACAAAGTAATGAAAGCTATTTCTTTTTAATAACAAAAGTAAATTAAGAAAAAGGGGAAAATATTAAAGCATAAGGAATACTATATTGATAGCAAGGATTTGTAAGTGTTTTTATTTAATTCCACTTTTAAGATATTTTTAAATAAATACATAAAACACAGTATTATTATAAATAGTAAAAATGTCTTATAAAAAATTTGTTAAATATGTAAAATTTTAAATACAGTGTTTACACAAATTCATTTATTTAAATATAGGTAAAATACTATTTTGTTAAAGTAAAATAATATATACAATTTTTTAATAGATTTCAAGAATTCCTTTACCAAATATTATTATTATTTAAAGGAAAAAAATATTTTTAAAAAATGTGATCTTTCAAAACTGCTTTGCCAGTAATATCATGATTTGCATACATTTAATTAAAAAGTATTTATTTCCAATCACATCACTCATGCACAATTGCATACTTTATGTATTTAAGTGTATAACCTCATATGTCTTTCTAGAAGCAAACAAGTTATCTGGAAGCATTATCTAAGTGAGATTTAAATTCAGCGGTCAGCAGCACATTAAAAGTGCATGATTAGGATCTACCAGCATCTTTGCTTGTGAAGAGTTTTCACAGTATTTTCACTTAATTTTGAGGATATTTTAAAGGTCCTATATTTTACATCAGTTTTAACGATGTCACGTCATTGAGTTTTTACAGTAAAAATCTTATTTCTGAAATGAATTTGTAGAGAAAAGAAGGGGTTTTTTTGTGTTTTCCTGAGTGCTTCTGTGTCCCGTATCCCTCCCACATTCCCTCCCCTCGCCTCCCCTTCCTCCTCTCCATGCTTCTCACCTAGATGAAAAGCTCGAGACAACAACAGCGATGGCAGTACGACACGTTCCCTTGCTGAGCAATAAATCTCTCAGCTGTGTAACACAATCCCAGCAGCGTGATACCTGCTCTGACTAAAATACCTGTTGTCTGAGATGAAGATGAAAACAGGAATAATTGGCCCGGACAGAGGAGGGTCATAAGACAGCAAACTGCTGTCGGTGTTTGTGTGAAACTGCTGGCCCAGCAAAGCGCTGCTTTAAAGGAGCGATAAAAGGAAGACAAATAATCTGCAACACATTTTACATGAAGCAGAGGATGGGTGCAGATGCAGATGATGAAGTCGGTGTTAGATAGAGAAGAACACACCGAGAAAACAGATCTGTCTTTGGTTGGTTTTTTTGTCTTTATGGGGCAGTTTTGTGCCTCTTTGTAGTCATTTTTGTCTTTTTGTTGCCATGTTGTTTTATTTTGTTGTAATTTTGCCTCTCTTTGCAGTACTTTTGTGTTTCTTTGTAGATGTTTTGCATCTTTATGTAGTCTTTTGTTTCTCTTTGTACTCATTTTGTTTACCCATTCTGTGTCTCTTTGTAGGTTTTTTTATAGCCGTTTGTTTATCATTTCAATCATTTTGTGTCTCTTTAAGGACGTACTGGATCTTTGTGGGACTGTTTTCCTGTTTGTTATGTTGCTGGTTTGCAGTTGGTTGTTGCTTTCTATTTATTTTGTCTTTTTGTAGCTGTTTTGCTTCTTCTTGTAGACGTTTTGTAGTCTTGTAATTCTCGTTGTCCTCACTCTGTTAGATTGTCATTCTTCAGACATTTTCTGTCTCTTTGTAGATGTTTGTATCGCTTTGTGGTCATTTTGCCTGATGTTGCTTACTATCTGCTCATGTTAAACTCACAGAACGATCAATGGATACACTGAAGAAAACTCTCATTACATGTTAATAAAAAACAACCTTAATACACTTTGGGGAAATTGCTTTTTGATACTATACATTTTAGGTTATTGTATATTGGAGTTGAAAAATGCTTTCATATTGAAATTTTTTGTTTTGTCTTTTATGATGATGGTAATGATGATGATGAAAACAAACTGTTTTTAAATGCCTCAGTATCTTAACATGACAAACATCACACACTCAGTTGTAATAAAAATGGAAGCAGAGAGAAGGTACTTTTCTAGATACATAAGTATTACTTAAGCCTTTAGACAATGACAAATTTTTTTGTACACAGTTACAGTTTGTTTGTTTGTTTGTTCATTCGTTTTGGTCAGTTGACTGAGAAGCTGTTTCCTGGACAGGTGATACCCATCCCCTTGTTGTTCTGTTGCAAACTAAGCAGAATCTTTTTCATTGGTTAATAAAATCCAAAGCATACCACATCATCTGTCAGTGGTAGGGCATTATCATGTAGGGCAGCCAGTGGAACTGGGTTACTAGTGTTTACTGATGACGTGACTGCTGATAGAAGCAGCAGGATCAATTCTGAAGCGTACAGGGCTCTACTGTGCAAATGGATTCTGACTCAAAGCATACTGCAAAAGTGATCGGCAAGTTTCTCAGGGTAAAGATAAAGGATAACCTTCAGTGGCCAAGGAAGTAAACCCATCAGAGCGTGCTTTTTTCTGAAGACAAAACTGAAGGCAGAGAGACTCACCAAAAAGCATCAACTGAAGGCAGCTGCAGTGAAGGCCTGGCAGGGAACACAGGATAGGTTCTAGACTGCTGTTTCATCCAAGTATTAAAAACGTTCTTTTGAGCCTCTGAAAATGGGGGACTGCGTACAAGAGAAGACTGTAACTCCTGAACTGTTAATATTAAGTTAAATAGGCCCCTTAAATTAAAGCTGAAAGTCTGCCTGGAGGGCAGGATTCTTTGCTATTTGCTGTAAATTGCAAAGAAAATCTGAAAGTGATTTTGATGACTTTAGAGGATCATTGAACTACACAGCAATATTTGGTCAAAACTGAGTTTTAAATGTTTTCTTGTCACAACAGTTCATATAGCATTTTTGTTAATAATGTCACAAAAGGCTTTCCAAAGGACAGCAAAATGTAGGTCACTAGATTTAGTAATAAGATATTCATAAACTAAAGTAATTTAGAAATTACAGGAAGCAAAACACCCCAAACAAACTCCAAACATGGAGGCAGAAGGTGACATTTACCTGACTGTTTAGTCTTTAACATGTGACCCTCACAGAACAGGAAGCAGGTGGAACATTGTGTGGTGATGTGGCTGTAACACTGGATTTCTTTCATGTTATTAGAAGACGTCTGTTACAGGATTAATGACTGTATCTAAACCGTTCTGTAGACGTTCGTGTCAGAAGCGTTTTCACGTTCGCCATATTCAGTCAGACAGGAAACAGGACTTGACTGAAGTAATGACAGAGTCAACTTTTTATTCATGATCTCTTTAGTAGAGACAGCAGCGAGCCACTAACACTAATGCTAATGCTAGGCGAGCAGGACGGGCAAAAATCAGTTGAGAGGCTGGAGATAAGAACGTAAGAACTGGATTTACCGGAGAGATTATGTCTGTGTTACTGTAGAGCAAAGGAACATGCTCACTGAGCCTTTTCCATTAACAGATAAAACCTGTAGCCATGGCAATCATGCAAGAAGGCAGCATATCTGTAGCTTTGTGTCTTTAAAAGAGCAAACTCAATTAAAGTAGCCAACAGGTACCACAAAAATAAGACTCACTATAGTAAAAGGTTAATTGCATGTGTGTGTGTGTGTGTGTCTGTGTGTGTGTGTCTGTGTGTGTGATAAAATGTGTGTGGTGTTTGCAGGCTACAGTCATCCAACAGGGCTAGTTGAAACTAATCTTGATATGTTGAACAAGCAAAGCTGCAACAGCAGCAGCAATCCTCACCCCCCCCCTCCTCACCCCTCCCTCACCCACTCTGATAAATAATAAACGACCGTTGAGTGGCTCCAATTTATGAGCCGGTGAGAGCAGGGGCCCGATAATGGACTAATTAGTTGTATCTCACATTAACTGATATTGGACACTCGGCTCCTCAATGCTAACTTTTATGTCTGGGATCTGCCCCGGGGGCCCAGATTTGGGACACCCAAAATGGTGGAGGAGGAGGTGGGAGAAGGGTAAATGGGGTAATTTTCTGTTCCGGTGAGACCAGGGGGGTAGGGCGAGGAAGTATGAGGAGGTATTTGGGAAAAGGATCGCCAACTACTAACAGGTATTTCTGTGTATCAAAGCTTCCACAATCCCCAACGGAAACAAAACCAGAGAGGAAAACGCACAAACTGACAAAGTGGAGGTTTTCAGACTCTGGTCATGCAGCCGCGGTGGTGGAGGTGGTGGTGGTGGAGGAGGAACAAGGCAGGGTGGTGAAAACAGGTGAGGCTTTGTTTGGCTGAGATTCTGAGGTAGATCCATATCAGGAATCCTCTCCCGCTCTGCCTTGCACTCTCTCTGAGGTGGATCAGTTTACGGTGTGGAGACTTGCTGTCGCCTCTCTGTCGGCTGACAGACAAGCAGGATGGAAAGGAGGAAGGCAGAGGAGAGAGGAGAAAAAAGAAGAAGATTCTCAGTCATGAAACAATTCCAAAAAAAAGAAGAACTCAGATGAGATTAGATAAAAAAAAAAAAAAGTTTTATGATCCCTGAGGGGAAACTGGGATGACCCAACAGCAGCAGCAGTGAACTGGATACTGATAAGACCTGAGAAAAGAGCAAACAGAGAGTGCTGGAGATAATACAACACGCACAAACAATAACAAACACTATGAAAATAGAGCATAAGCAACAAAAGACCTGCATAATAATACAAACATGAAACCAGAGATAATGTGGCCCAGAGATTAAAAATAAAGCTGTTTCATGACAGAAGAAGATTAAGGAAATGTCATCAAGGCTCTTTCTAAAGACCCTTTCAAACCTGCACCACTTTCTGTAATCTGACAACAGTTTAAAGTTTGTATTAAGTCCCCTCCCTAAGATTTCTCAGTAAAGCTTGCATGAGTTCACTCGCAGTGGGCCGATTTAAAGCCATTTGTTTTTCTGCATATTTTCAAATTGCACATAAACAAACCAGAGTTTTTAAGTGTGTGTGTGAGATGTAACATGAACAGAAGCAAACTGTGACAAACTGCAATGGAAACACAATTAAAAAATAATTAAAACACACCATGAGGGGAGCTTTTATAATTCCATCCATCCATTTCCTTCCTCTCATCCTTTTCAGGGTCGCCGGGGGCACTGGAGCCTCTCCCAGCTGCCTTTTTTAGCCCTTCTGTCATTTTTTTAATGGCACTTGCTAGAAAATTAATACCTCCATCAATAAATAAACATAGCCATCACCAATTGGTCCTTAAGATCCCATCGTGTTGCCAAAATCATATATAACAAGCACTTAACGCACCGCATGCTTGTAAGTTAGTAACTTTTCACACACAAGGCGGGCTCACCGTAATGATACTCTGCTTTATTTTCCTTTCTGACTATAATAGGAATTTACAAATTGAACATCATGCTGTATTTATTAATATTTGGAACTCGCAACAGAGACCTTAAACTCATTCAGAAAGTCTTAACTGAGGTCACAGTTCAAAGGAGTATTGTGGCCTTTTACCCACGGACATCTTTACTGTCTGAATTATTTCTGCAGCCAGAGCCTGACCTTTAGAAATCAATAGAGATTTAAGGAATTTCCACATTGCCCTCTTTTTTTAAGACCCAGCAGCTGTGATCAAAATGTGACCAGAACAGTCCATACAAATCAAAACAACTTACCTGCTTTAAATATGGCTTCTCATTCAAGGTCATCTCCACGGGTATGATCTAATAGCTTTGAGCACGGCTCTTATATTTAGCTCTCTCACTGGCAGTTTGCATCTGATCACTTGATGCAGTTTCACCACAGACCTCAAACTTGTACCATCTTCTGTTTCGAAATGGCCCAAAATTCATGTGAAGGATCACTGCTAGTGATGAAGAGCTGCTTTAACTGTGCAGTTTCAGTCGAAGAAGCCATCGTTTCCATGCCTGAAGGCAGTGTGTCAGGTATGGAGTAAGACTCGGAGCATGCTTGGTCATTTATATTTTTTAAGATTCAAAGAATTCAGCACTGAAAATTTTTCCCCTGGGGTGAGACTGTAAATGAGAGGGTTTAGGTGTCTGGGGAAGAGCATTAAGTGGACACAGCCTGAACTGTCTGTGTAGGTTCAAAAGACCTCCTCCTAGTTGAGGTGTTTCAGGCATGTCCAACTGGGAGGAGATGCCGGGACAGAGCCAGGACACACTGGAGAGATTATACCTCTCTGAGAAGGCCTTGATGTCCGACCCCAGTAGAGCTGGGTGAGGTGACATCACCTCATTGTGTCCTCTTCTCTGTAATGGCACAAAATAGAGAATAAGCAGTGATGTTAATTTGACCAAAAACAATCCCTAATATTCACATTGTGAATTATTTTTGAATTTTTTTATTTTTTTGAAGAAAAAACTGGATGGACATGCAAAAAATAAAGCTGGTGGTTTGATGTGCACTTGAGCCCCGACATGTTACCTCGTTTCTGTCCTGATACTGAGAGAATTCCACTGCACCGTACAAACAGAGATAAGAGAGAGGAGAAACCTGAACAGCAAGTGAGAGGTAAAACACGTTTGGATAATTAGTCACCCCATTTCCAATTAATTAACACAGAACCGCACAGCTCTGTAACCTGGGCTGCAGGTGTGTGTTTTATGTGGCACGTTTCCTCAATTGTTCAGCAAATGATTTTTCTGTTCAGACACGTTACAGCCTCCTCCTCGCTGCTGATGCAGAAACCTGCTTCTACATAAGAATCAATCCCATCATCTCACTACATCCCACTTAAAAATTAGCATAACAGTAAAATCTTAGGGCTTTGACATTTTGAATATTACCTTTACTCATTTTCCTCTTGTTATGTGTTAGATATTCAAATTGAGTCCTCCACTGTGTGTGTGAGTGTACATAAAACTCATTAAGTTACACCAAAGTAATATTTTTTTTCTGTAACAATACTCTCCCACAGATTCTTTTATTCTTTTATTTACTAAAATATGTTGCAAAATATATCATAATAACTTCTATTTGTGGACCAATATTTGAGGGGCATTCATTTGAAATCTGTTACATGTGAAGGTAAACCTCTCCGTGCCACAGGGTTTTGTCGTTTGACTTTTTTTTTTTTTTAAATTTAAATCTTGTGTTTATCCTGAGTGCCATAAAAGACACAACTATAAAATTGTTAATTATCCTCACACAAAGCTCACAGGAGTGCTCTGTACATAGTGTTCTGTAAGCAGATTTTCCTTAATAAATATTGGATTTTTACCAAAGTTTTTAGGTACAAGCATTAATATCAGTTAATAACATCAAAAGCATACCTGATACGTTTTTAGCTGCTAACTCCTTCAAGGTTGTCTCCTGGACACCGTGCTGCAGCACTCACTTCTCCCTGGAAGTCCAGTTCTGAACTCCTTCATTTGGGATACGCACTGGACTTACTCTGCTGTTTGCATCCAAACACTGACTCTGCAATATCGATTCCATTTTTGGACAAAGTGACATCTAGCGAGGGCCGCTGATGAGCTCCTGGTCGGTGCAGTTCAGGGTGTTCGTCTTGAATCACTTCCCTCAGACCCACCCTCCAAAGGAACAGGAAACCACACTGATACACAAAGTGACTAGAAATACTGTCCCGTTATGATCTGTTTGTATGTGTTTATTGTTGTTTTGTGTCTTTTTAAGGTAATTTTGCTATTTTTATGGTAATTTTTGCATGTCTCTGTGGTCTGTTCTGGTCTGCCATGATTTTGTTGCTCTGTGGTTGCGCTGCATCTGTTGTCATCTGATTTCCCAACAGGAAATGTGAGCCGTCACGTGAACAGAATTGCTGGCCTTATCAATGCTAGTTAAGACTTTTTTGTTTCTAAGTACTGCATGTGAAGAGCTTTATCACAATCAAAGAAAATGATGAAATTTACAGCAATGTTCCCACGTTATTTATTTTAAAATTGCAGCTTACGATGCAGTAAATTATAGATTTGAGCTTAATGATCATATTAAAGCTGAGGAAATTATAGGCATCCTGTTAATCTGGCAAATGACCAACACACCATTCCTCATGTTTGCTTCATAATCAGCTTTTCTGCTGTTTGAGGTCACACAGGCAGACTACAACTGCATTGATCATCTCGTGGCTTTAAAATGGCTGATTGAGCTGGAGTGATCTCTTACCTTCCACTGCCAAACATCTGAAGCGTCAATAGAAATGACGCCCGTGAATCCTTCCTCGTCTATTACATTAGTGCTGCCATGGAAGGAGAACCCTCTTTAGTTACAGCCACATAGCAGTCACAGTCACAGAAACACGGAAAACCTGGATTTATCTGGATCTGAGAAGCTGATTCCCTCTCAATCCTGTGCATGTCGGAACATCTTCCAGATACTAAAAAGCAGCATGTCCTTCAGCACTGGCAACCATCCCAGTGTGTCAAAGCACAGAGGCAACGAGTCCATTTACCATTAGCAGCTCAGTTATATTAAGCTTTAGCTGCTTGTTGCCTTTCCATCCACTCTGCTAAGCCTTTCCTGTTAAACTTTATACACAACACAAATTCCACATGTTTTAGGGCAAGAAAAAAGAAACAGAAAAGTACACTAAATATTCTTCCATATATGTGCAATTCATAGATACTTCTCCTTTAGTGTTCTAAATATTCCACCATATCTGGGTACATTTTAAAGAGTTTATTAAAAAACACACATACACATTAGATCTTTGTTTGTTGACTGTTTGTTGTCAGATAAACTTACAGATGCACTGAACCATCAGCAGTGTTTCAGATAGGATCTCTGTCTTCTAATGGTTATATTTAATGGACAAAAGAGAGAGAGACTATCCCATGATCCCTTCTTCTGTGTTAAGTGGAGGTCAAGCAAGGTTCATTTCCAGCTGATCATCTTACAGAGAGAGGGAGGCCCTGGCTGTCCTCAGACAACCACAGACTTACCAATGTGTTAAAGAGCTTTTTGAATCCACCACAACATGCATTTATAAATTAGTGTGTTGTTATTGTCATCGTGACAACAATACTGTGACTGTGCCAACTGAGAAAACTAAAAACAAGCTAAAAAAAAACAAAAGTCTGCTGTTTTAAAGATGAAGTTTTGGATTTTCAGCTCACACGATATCCATTTCTACGTTACTTACTTTGAGTTTGGCTTTGTTAAAACCATATTGGCTGTTATGAGCTGTTTTCATAACTAGCAACAGTGTTGGAGCTGATTGATTCGAGCATAAAAATAAAAAAAAATAAATCATCTGTTGAGGCGAGTGCGAGTTTAAAACAGCAGATTCTTTTTTCTTTTTAAATCACTCAGCATTCATGTGAAGATGTTGGTGTATTTTATCCACAGGTTGTGAAACCCAAATCCACCTTCAATAGCACCTGTATGAATTAATGAATGGCGTATGTGGCTTTCTTTTCTGTACACGGACGATGGTTAAGTCAATTTTGACAGGCAATTAGGTGAAAAGGACCGCAGAAATATTTTTCGAACAAAGGCTTTTGATCGCTTAATGGTTGGTAAATCCAGACCTCCTGCAGGACGGAGCTGGGTGGGTGGTTCGGGGAGGCAAAACACGGTCGTTTGCGGTCATAAACAGACCTCAAAGTCAGGACTGGAGATGTAAGCCATACCTGAGCAAACCAGACCAAAAGGCTTCACACAGAGAAGGCCTGGGTACGGAATTAGTGTCTTTACTTTCTGCTATGAGGACCTATACGTATGCATGTAAAATATGAACACAAACACATGCATCTATAAAGGCTCTAACAAGTCTATAGAGTCTATTAGCTCTCTCTGGAGTTGATGTTTTGGGTTTGATTTTACAAAATGCTAAAAGGTAAAACTGATACATCAGTGCAGTCTCACTGCAGACCTCTGATCCACTGATTGTCTTCTCTGGACACAAATTTTCATCTAATTCGGACTTATTTGTGTTCACTTACACAAAATTAATGTTTTCCACTTTTAAGTCCACATTTGAAGGCTGGGAGAGGCTGGTGGTGAAGCAGTTCGTTTTACAACTCCAAATGGGTTATTATTTATTGCAATAAAATATAACCTGTTTAGGTTTAGGCATTAAAAGCAACTTGTCATCAGAACTACTAGGTTAGATTTAGACAAAAATCCTGGTTTAGGTTTGAAAAAACACTTATTGTACATCTCTCTTTTCCTGGTTACCATAGTGACACCTTTCATCTTTTCAGGACAGAGACGTGCGCTGCTATATTGAAATATATTTCCTGTTGAAATACATTACTTACAAAGTCGTCATTTTATGGATCCAACACCTCTCGTCAAAACAGGGACAGGGTTTTTAGAGGATGCCTGTTTGGAAACCCCACATGTAAAATATGTGAAAGCTTTTACAGAAAAACTGTGATGCAAAAATGTATGTACAGTAGCAGCTTCTAATTTCCAGAAATTTGCCTAGGCCATGATTTTGTCTGTCAACATGTCATTGCATAGTTTCAAACTCTACACCCGATGAATTTTATAGATAGTTAAGCAGCTGAAACAAGGAGAGCTTTCTTTCCTTAGTCTCAAATGAGAGCACATGCACACTGAATTTTCTTTATTTCCTTTTCTGTCATTAGTCTGGGTATATACTTTTGGGTCTTGGCTTATGTTTAAATCAGTGTCTGTGAAGTTTAATGAACTTGTATGAAGTTTTTCATGTGTTATAACTGAATAAATCATCTCAATAGCCATCTATCCAGTGTCATTTTTGCATGCTAATAGCTTTTAAAACGCTCCAATAGTCACGCTCAAAACACATCAGTTATTTTGCTAATATTGCTCAGAGAGCACTTCCCCAACATTAGCTGTGCAACCCTACAAAAAAGGCATTTGTCAGACCACAGATTGTTGGAACAATTTTGTATCATAACTACACGTGCTTAGTGTTGAGAGACGAACCCCAGAAATCTCCAAACGACCTTTGGAGTTGTCGGAAGCCGGAGTCTCTCTCCTCCACTCTTTGTATTTTTGGAGTTTCTGGCTTTTCATTTCGGTTTGACATTTCTGTGTTTGAAATAATTCAAGACAACAAAGAAATACAGTGAAAAAAAGCCTTTACACCATTATTTTTTTCTTCTTCTTCTTTTCAGGTAACATTCTTGTTGATTCCTGAAAATACGCTCTCACCCGAAGCCTCCAGAAGCTTTCCAGCAATTGGGAAGGAACATTAAACTGTGACACAACAACCATCATCGCTGCAGGGCTGAAACGTGTGCTGTTCGAGCTCAAAAATAGAGTGATGCCAAGTGCATTCAGCCTCAGAAACCTGGAAAAATATGACGCCTCAAACAGCAAGCACCAGCATCAGCTGTTCATGCAAGAAAAAACAGTGAGTCCATCCTTGGGTTTTATCTTTACGATGGAGAGCAAACATCCTACAAATGTCACCAAAGACTTGTTCAGAACGCCTCTGCAAATGCATAGAGTTTATACACAAAAGGGTTCACAGACAGTAAATTTTTGGTTGTAGATGACAGAAGATGGTTTCTGAATTGAACACAAAATGTATAATTAAAGGGAAATAACAAAAAAAAAAAAAAACAGGAGTAAAGCAACATTGCACATCTTTCCAAAATGTCAGTCTTTAATCAAGTAGGAAAAAAACAGCTCTGTTTTGGCATAAATATTTTTGAGACTATCTGGTGGGGTTAAATTAGTGAAAGTATTGTAGTCCCAGTATCTCAGTTAGAGGAAAATGTGATCAAATAGCTATTTTCTGTCCAAAGTCTGTAATGGGAAATTCTGTTGAGATTCTTAAAGCCACTGCTGTTCTGTCATGGACAGCAGTGATAAACATAAATTGATAAACTTTAACGACACATCCAAGTTTTACACTAATTGTGGAAAATGATGCTGTTTTGAAATGTGTTTGTGCCTTTGAAACGTTAAGGTTGGGGTTTCAACTTTAACTGTAAGCTTGGAACGCTAATGCATTTTGGGTGGCTCTGTAGTGTAGTATTTAACCCTGCAGTTAACACAAGCAAGATCCCTGTTTGATTCCAGGAGGAGACACAAACCCAGCCTCAGGGGTTCACAAGCTCGGATATCTGGGAGGCATAAGGGATAAATTCTGTGCCAGATCAAAACTTGCGGATCCACCCGTTGTGGCAACCCCTTAGGAAATAAAGGAGCAGCACAAAATATCTTTCTAATGTTAGGGTTAGGGATTTAAAGCTGGAGTAGTTACTTTATTAAGCTCACTTAACTTTGAGAAGCTAAAGTTGGTTTAAAACTGAGCTCTTTCTTTATAAAGTTAAAGTTAACATTTCAACTTCAGCTTTACCTGTCAGGTGTACCTGTAATCACAGCCTGTGGCCGGGATTTTGTAGTTAATGTAAGCATTTAACATTTAGCTCTCACTTTATTGCGCTTGTGTTAGCATTTAAACATTTGCTGTAACTGCGGGAAGTTAATAATAGATTTTTACTTTGGCTTTAAAACTTTAGCTGCAACTTTATAAAGTATTCTAGGAAAATGACACAAGTCTGAACAAGCTGCCTCTAATCCTATTAAGATTCCTTCCTGTTCGTATCTGTGCACTGCGCTGGTGTGTGCTGCACTGAAGAATCATCCAAACGTTTAGTTTTGTTTTGGGAATTTTTCCTTTCCAAAAAAAAAAAACACACACACACAAACAAAATAAAACCAACAACAACAAAGACATGGTTAGGCTTCAGAGAAATTTCCTTTTGAGTTGAAATGTGATGGTTCATATACAGCAGAATGGTTGAATGTGTCCAAATGTTTGGTTCTGTAATTAAAAACACTTTGTAAAGGAAGTGATGCTGATAGCTGTATGCAGTGCATTGTTCCTGGCCAAGAGTCACTAGTTGGAAGTGAGAGCAGCTTTTCTCGTACATTCAGCATAATATCCATTACATGCTGCTCCACTATGCCAGTCAGCAACTGATGGTCCAACTAAATTTTAAGTAAATCTTTGCAAATGTCCACAACACAGTTGTATCCCACAATTTCTTGTTAATTTGCTATTCACATGCCTCAGATTTCTTCACGTCAGTATCCCTCCCAAAAAAGGTCGTTTCATCATTAGGTTTACATCATTCTCTCATGTACACCTTTGGGTGCACGAGTTGGGAGGGATTAGCTTTGCTTCCCTCCTCCAGCAGAGAAATGTGGCTCAGCAGATATAAAACAAATTCGGCCCCACACATTTATTCCTTAATTAATTATTCCTTCCTAATGCCCTTTTCTTTACACTTATTTCCACCACACGGAAAATATCCTGGAAACGCTTCTGCTTCCACACCTGTACTCAGACAGGTGGATGGATTAACTAGTTTAAAAAGTGTAAAATATTCATTTATTTTTAATAAATGAATATAGTTAGTGTAGTAAATCTACACTAAGTTGATCAGTTAGTTAATGAGCTTCAACAAGACTAATGAAGTGATAATTTGTACCAATGATAATGGTAATAATAAGTGATCAGTGATCAAAGATAGTTTTACTTCACTGGACCCTAGCTGTGTTCCTTAGGCATTATTTGTAGCATTTGTGGAAAAAACAGCCAACCTTTCGACAGGGTCGTGAGTATTTTACTGTTCACTTTGGATCTCACTCTGCTTCCTGTCACTTCTGTTACTTTCATAAATGGAGACTCCTCATGTTCTGTCACTTCCATACACTCTGCAGTTTTTGCGGTTCACACTGAGCAGAGAAACATAAAATCTGGCCACGATGAGCAGGAAGGAGCAGACTTGGGTGTGCTGTCAGCTGCAGTGTGAACAGAGCCCGACTCTGTGGATCCACCAGCAGCCTGATCAGCACTCTAAGCTGTGGAGACGCCTGATGCCAAACAGATCAATGATGGTTCCTGTCTGGCCAGGCGGACACTCCTTCTGGATAACCAAGTCTTCCATCACAACATATTGAGGGCAACAAACCACCACCCATCACCCCTCCTCCTCTCCCACAGAGAGGCAGATAGGACTACAGACAAAGACTGGCAGAGAAAACACTGCTGCTCATCAGAAGAGACAGGGTTTCCATTGTGAATAGAGACATTAACTGTCACCAGAACATCCAACCACACGCAGTTTATCGAGAAAATGACTCAAGTTTCACACACAACTAATGCTCAATGTAACATTATACAAGAAGGTCCAAAGCTGCAAATTTTCAACCAGTTTTATTTTTTGATTTTCTTCATTTCAGAGAATTGTACGTGTGATGTACTCTTACAGTACAAATCTAAACATTTTAAGGTTCTTCTTTATATTTTACCAGTGAACATCATCCATCTTCTTCCACTTATCCACGTAGGGGGACTGGAGCCTATCCCAGCTGCCATGGGGTGGGAGGCAGGGTACACACTGGACAGATCCCAGTTAGTCGTAGGCAACGATGCACTAATTAAGCTGACCCCGCTAACTGCATGCCTTTGACATGACACAGGGAGAACATGCAAACTCCACACAGAAAGGTCCCGGCCAGAAGGTGGATCCGAGCCCAGGACCTTGCTGCTGTGAAGGAAAAGTGCTAACCACCGTGCCACTATGTTGAAAAAAAAAAGAACATCATAGAAAATAAATTCTAAAATTACCTTTTTTTTTTCTGTATTTTGATAAAGTGGAATAAAATTAGGGTCATAAGCCAAATAAAGCTGAACAATCTACTCATGTCACAATCTATAGAAATTTTTATAAAAAATTATATATTGTGCATAAATGTGTATGCTAAAGTATTCTGAATATGTATGAAAAGGGAAATATGTCAAGATACAAGTGCTGTTTGTGTCTAGTTTTACTTGAGAGAGGCTTTAGATAAATGCACTCAAAAACTATGAGCTTACATCAGATTTGTGTGGCATTTCTTTTTATATTAGAGATGGCTTATTATATAGTTTTGCTTTATTTTGCCCATATATACAATTTTTGCATGACCGATACTGACTTGATTCTTATTTTGCCTTGTTGTCAAAACAACATCATCATATAAAGATAAAGCAACAGTTTACACAGTAAGCAGTCTGATGGCATATCAGTATAATCTTTAGAAATGATTATATTATGATATAGATCAAAATGCTTCTTAATCCCATGCAATAATCCAGTGAATACAAACGTAAGCTAGGGTAACAGAGGAGCAAACACCAGCTGCATGTGTGTGCGTCATTTCCTTGTAATACCTAATGATGACATACACACAGCATGCACACACACATAAGCAATCTTATTTTGACTAACAACTGCAACATCTGACTTTCCTCAGTTATGATTTGTTTGTGTCAGGATAGAATTGTTTTGTGTTTTTATCTTATTTTTTCAAAAACCAAAGTGTCATTCTTGGCATTCTCTGCAGCGGTGTTTGTCACGATGTGCAGCAGCTGCAGCTCACAGAGTTTATACTCACTCCATCACTGCTGACACAATATTATTATCTGGTCAGTGTGATGACTTTTCAGCTGCACCACAGAGAAAGCACTGCTGCAAAATTTACTTTCAGTTAATTGTTGCTTGACTTTTCATTACAGATTTGGGTCATATATTAAACAAAGCTATTCTACAGAAATCAGACCTTGAACTTTGTAGTTTTTTTTTTCAACCACAAAGCAAAAAAAATTTTTCACTCTTTATTTTACACGTCAGGCACAAATTAAAGTTTAGACGTCTGTAGGTGATGGAGTCTTATTACATTCACTCCAGCAGCACTTGAGTAATCATTTATAGCACTGGAGTATTTTCTTTAGTTCCAAAGTTTATACTTTAGTTAAATATTAACGATTTTTAATTTCAAAATAATATGCGGCTTTATAGATTTATACATTTGAAAAGTATTTCCACAGATACAGAGGAAAGCATTAGTAGATTGGCAGAAAATGAAAGGGCATCGTTTTCATGAAGTATGTTTTTAATAGTTGTTTTAAATCCATTTCTCAAGACATAATTTTAATCTCTTAAAAATCCCAAAAATATGTATGAATAGTTTTTGATTCCAGTTGATTGGTTTTAGTCTATGTTGGGATTGGACGTGTGTTTATTGAACACAAATGAACTCACTTGCACACCTCAGAACTGGTTCCGTTTACTGCATCCTCATGCCAGTGGTCTCAGAACACAAAAAAAATCAGTGTATTTACAACATTGTCATCGATGCCACCATGCTGCAACTGACTACAGGTCAGGCTGTTAGCATGCTTGCCTGAGCTGTTGTTGCAGCTTTGCATGTCCATCATTTCTGATCTGACTGTTCTTGGTGGAAACCCGACAGGACAGAGGTGCTGAGATGAGGTTTTCCAACCAATACTTGCAGCAGCACTCTGCCCGCCCCCACTCTGCAGGAGTGGCGCAGGCCTTTCAGGATCGGGAGCATGTCCAGACACTTCCTTGGCCGGCATTTAGTCCTGATATGTCTTGTACTAAATGTACTTGGGACATGCTGGGTTGATGTGTTCATAGAGGCAGCCACAACCAGTGACCATTACACAGCTGTAAGCTGCTCTCACCCAGGAATGGAGAACAATTCCTCAACAACAGGTCCAGATCCTTGTTCAGTCCATACACAGATGGGTGGCTGTTTACATTGTGTCTGCACAAGACCTTAGCTGGCATTAAATGTCTTCTGTACATATATATTATAATGTTGATCTATAAAATCTATTTTTGACTAGTATCTATTTATCAAAAGTTATTTTAAATTTGAAAATGTCAAAAATGTCTTTATTCAAAAAGTTTTCAGTTTTATTGTTAAATTTAAAAAATAAGTTGTAAGTAGCTTTTCAAAACGGTTATTATACATTTATAGCAGAAACCATCTTTCTGTATTGTTCTGCACTAAGAACATGTTTTTGTGATTCTAATTTCAGACTTCAGCGGAGGAAGTTTATTTTCAAATATCAGTTTGTGTGTCCGTGTCATCATGTCTGGATGGGTCTGCATGCCTGCCATAGATTTCTTGGTCTGCACAAGTCAGCAAAGGGTGCAGGTGAAACTCTGCTGCCCAAAAGCTGTGACTATACAGACTTCACACACTGCAGGCACAGTAACTGTGCATGCTTAAAGAAGATAACACAAATCCTTGTTTCACAGAGAGCCATGAGAAGAGATGTGCCTTCATAATTCTGCCAGACTTTGTAGCTGCTTTGATTAGTAAGTGCTTTCCATCATCCAAATACAGTTGGAAATATCAAATTATCCAGAAATTCTGTGCTAGGTTTAAGGTTTGGAAAGGGACACAAACAAACTCCAATTGCAGGCTATTTTATAGCAACTGGAACGCTTCAGGAATAAGAACTGAAATGGTAGTACAAACTAGTGCCTTACTTCCTGCCAAGAACCTGAACTTGTGTGAGTACCAGTTCAACACACCTGTGGAGTAGAACAATATGTACCCTAAAAATTGTAATAAAAATGTGTAGTTTAGTACAAATTGGTCTGCATGTAGATGTGGAAATCATCTAATACACCACTTGTCCCGAGATCACCTGTACTGCATTCTGATGTTTCACATATGAAAATTATTCAGTTATATTATTAGCTGAGTACATCTGAAACTGGAGTTTATGCCTGTGTAATGTGTGAAAATTATACATGCTTATATCAATTATATTAATTCATCACATCCCACATTTTTACAAGGGAAGCTGTTTTACACATAAATACATATTAAATATAATAAAATATACAATTTCATGCTGTTTGCTTAAAAATGTATCAAATATGTATCAAATCGAAATAAGAGATTTTATATATAATGCCACAAATTGTGGCTGTCACAATTTGTTTTGTTTTTTTTTATCATTATTATTATTATTACTCTCAAAGGCTCAGCAGTTGGGGAAACACAAAAGTAATCATTCTTACTGACACACATCAAAAAGTATTTATATTTTTTCCAGAAAAGCACTTTTTGATTTTGTCCAAAACATGGGGTTAAAGGTTGGTGCTGGGGCTGGGGTTATCACATGCTAATTAAGACTTCACAGGGTTAAACCACCTCTGCAACAGTTCTTGCTACAGTCGGCAAAAACAACCACACTTAGCCATGATGAAAAAAACACAAAGAATAAAACACATAAACATACACACGAGCAAGAATCTACACCAAAATATAATAGCTTCTACCTTTGCCCATGCTCCACCTTTTCACCAACTCTCACGTAATTCAGCTTGATAGTTTTTGTTTAATCAAACAGGTGGACAAACAAGTGGCAAGTATCATGTGTACTCACTTCAGACTATCTCTGTATCGCTACTGCAAAATACATTTACTGGGGCATTTTGGATCTTAAGACAGGGCCATGTATAAATAACACTTAAAATATGCTGGAAACTCCTCAAATAAATGCAGTGTGTTGGAATTTGCGTATGCATTTTCTGCATTGCAGTGTGTACTGTAACATATTGGTCACAGGATACACACTGAGGCCTGCTCAGCTAAAAATACACACACAGACTTAAACACACCAGGCCTTGTTTAGCCATACAGTCGGCAAACACGGCATCAACACAGAGACACAGATACAGACCAAACATGCAGTGAGCCAGTAAAGCAGGCAGAGGCTGCTGGTGTGTGCTGACAGATTTATATTACACCTCATTATATTTGTGGTTGCTTTCTGTGCCACACTGACCGGCAGGTTTGCCGCTGATCCTCAGTCTGACTTTTCTGTTTGAAAACTCTCAGCAAGCTTTTGATGCTAATCTAATGAGCCTTTTTTTTTTTTTTTTACCCAGAGGGGTTTTGATTATTTAACCAACAAAGCTAAACCAACTTTTCACCTGTTTGCCTCCATCCGCCTGCCTCCTTTGATCCTTTAATCTTGCATTTGTTAATCTTTCTCGTCTCTGGTAAGGTGAAGGTTTAGCTGTTTTACTGTGTATGCTAAGTATCTCACTTGTACCAATTATGCTTGGACCATAATGTTATTCATATCTTAACAGGTTTGATAGAGGTATAACAACGGTGTCCCTAATGCCTCTTTTTCCACTAGTATCTACCAGGATTATAATAGTTTGGGATTTTACATTATAGTTTGATTTTAATTCGTTTTTACCTTTTTTTCTCTAATTCAGTTAGTTTTAATTAGTTTTCAGAGTGGTCTTGCTCGTTTTTATTTGTTTTTATTTTTGGTTTTATGCTTAGTTTTAGTTAGTTTCAGTATTAGTTTTAGTATTTTCATACTTAATCAGGTACCCTTTAAAGACACCCTTTAAAGAAATCTATTCAACAACCAACTGTTCACAGGCAGCAGCACTACATGCTAAATGTGTGTAACATTAAGGACACACATGAACATCAACAGGGAGAAACAAAGAAAAATATGAACTCCAAAATTCAATAAACTCTACAATAAAGTCCCAGTAAAGTTCAGCATCAGTGCAGCAGATTAACAACACCTACATGTGGTGTTTGACACAAACAAACTCTTTGAAGGAGTCAAAGGTCAAATCCAGCTGCATCCTGATGTTCTCCCACCTGAAGCTGCTTCTGTTTTGGAGCTAGCTTGGTTAGATGCTCGCTAATTAGACTTGCAGGGTCTTTGCAGCCTCTGTACACAACCTACGGAAGTCTCCGACCTCATGTCTACATTTATGCTTGTGTAGCTGGATTGTGTGTTAATTACCTTGTGGTTGTGTGCTGGTGTTTCTTGGTCCTCGTTCTTTGTGCTCAGTTTTTTGGCTGCAAACATATTTGTCCCTGTTTTTTCACTTTCTTCATTCCCTCACATCCATTCCGATAGTTTCAGCAGTCTCCCTCCAGGAATTTGCTGATATTTGTGAGTCCTTATTTTGATGCTTTATTATTCCTGATTGTTATTATTTGACTGATATAAAGTAGCCGGAAACGCACGAGGACTAAACAGGTTAATCACAACGTTGCGAGCTGCGTGGACCCCACGAGTAGTCACGTTTCTCCGGAGGTGCGCCAGGTTACCTCGTAGGATCAGAGCGGTTTCCGTAGCTGCCCTGTGTGCGCTTCTCAGGTGGACTTTGATGTTGGTGTTTTTTCCTGACTGAAGAGTCTTCCGCACATTTTCCATCATCCACAAAAATCACACTCGCTGCTATCTGTGCCACCGAGCACAAAAATGTCTATGTTGGTTAGTGTGAATCCATTTCCCTCATTGCTGGGTTTGACTAGAGTCGCTCTCATCACTCATCTAATGATGTCTCCTGCCTGACCAATCAGCAGCACGCAGTCAGCTGATGTCACATTTTCAACTCTGTTCACTTGGAACCGCAGCCAAGTAGGAACTAAAAACATACCTGGTATTAGGTACTAGCACATAATGGAAAACCCTAAAAACCGAGTCAAGTTGTGAATTATTGAATTGCAATATTGAGCACTACAGAGTTATATTAATTATATTATTATATAATTAATATATTAGTATTATATAGTGGTATTAGTATTGGTTACAGTTAACATCAGTGGCTAGTAGAGCACTGGTACCCTGTTCCTTGCTGAAACATTATAGCTGAGTGTCATGGTCTTGGGCCTAGGACCCAGTGTGTTTGAGTTTTTGGACCTTTGAGGTTTTGTTGCCTTATTTTCTGTGATCCCTTGGTTTGATTTCTTGTTTCCATTTGAGTATGTATGTACCATGTTTCAGTTCTGTGCTTAGTTTAGTTAGTTTTGTTCCCCATTATAGCTCCCTGTGTCAAGGCTGCATTCTTGTCTCTGTGTTTACCTGTTTCCTGTTTTACTTTGTTAGCTTTGGTCTGTTCATGTTCAGTTTTGCTTCCTTAGTCTTGTTAACCAGATTCTGCTCAGCTGTGCTCCCTGGTGTGTCCTATTTCCCTGATTGCCCTGTTGTGTATTTATTGTCTGCCTTTCCCTCGGTTCTCTGTTGCATCCTCGTCGTACAGAAGAGCGTTGTCGTGTGTTCCGTCTGTCCGTGTTCTTGTTTCCATGAAAGTTTGTATTTTGTTATGCAGGCTCCTGTCCAGTTCAGTTTCCCCTGAGTTTTCCAGCAATAAAGGCTGATGAAACATTAAGTCCTGTTCTGTTTGGAGTCCCGCATTGGGGTCCTTAACTTGCCTGTCACACAGCAGTCCATGACACTGATATTATAGCATTAGGATCACTTAAAAAGATAAAAGCAGGCATATGAAATATTAATTAATGGTTTTACACAGAATTGTAACAGTTTAGGCCCCTTTTTATTGATTTATTTATTTATTTTTGCCCCTTTTTTAACATTATTCTAAAGGAAAGTAAAGCAATCTGAGGAATCTACGGAAAGGTGCATCAGTGCTTCTTTCATTAGCTCTTTGAGAACAACCCATTTTTCAATCAAACTGCAAAAAATGCAGTGTTAACATTGTTCTGCTTTAATAACATGCATGCTTCACCAAAATGTAAACATTAACAAAAATGCATTTATGACAAATAGAAACTAAGTTCAATTTGATAATTTTTTTATATAGAAGAAAAGCATTGCATTCAGTTTTTGTAAAAGCATTTCCAAACAATTTAACTTTTTCTCCTACCAGCTGGTAAATGTACTAACAGTCTAACAGTCTAATAGCTTTATAAAAGCTTAATTTCATGAGTTTAAATTATATTTAGGAACTCATCCAACTCATCATTACAGGTCACAAGAAGTTCAAAAATGGACCTGACCCTGGTAAGTAAACAAAAACTTTGCTTACAGAAACCACATTTAGCTCTACACTGTCAAAATAAAACACATGCAGAGATAAAGCTGCCACTACAAAGATAGCTGTGTGCTGCTGAAAAGAAGCAATGGTGCTGTGAGCAGATAAAAAGGAAGTCCTCATTGCTGAGCCCATCCCTGTTGATGCCTCATTGACAATGCGCAGCGGAGCGCACCAAGATCAGCGGGCTTTTTAAAACAACAAAACCAAAGATCACACCGGGTTTAAGAAAATATTATTATGTCCTGTAATTGGCATGACTGAACCAGGCAAGGGTGGGGAAGGGAGGGAGTGGGTCAGCTGAAGGAAGGCAGGAGTAAATTTGTGAGGGGGTGGGGTTGGGGGGTGGGGGGGTTAAACGACACCACTTTTCACTTTGACAATCGGATTTGGAGAGTTTGTTTAACCCGACAGGCCCTCACCAAGCCGCCTGCTTTTACACACTCATTAAAACGATTATTCACGACCCGTCGAGTGTTTTCTTGCTCACTCACATGAAATACCACCAGCGGCCACCACCACCCCTCCCAAAACCTAGCAATACACACAGTATTACATTTCAGCTTTATGCTAGTTAATTCATATTTAGACACTCTTTACAGTTATCTATATTTGAATTCCAGTATATTGTGTACATACTGCATCACATGCTGTTATACATCTCTCAGAGTTTTAATTTGTAACAATGTGAGCTGAAATGACCAAATGTAAAGAACTGTAAAAATGAAATTATTGTATTTGAAGATGTTTGGATTGGTTAACAAATGTTGGTATACTTACCTGTTTTCCAGTCAATTAAATTATTAATTCATAATGATGACATTTATTAACTAGAGTTGCATTAATGGTAAGTAATATTAATATCACTGAACACAACTTGGGCCTGGATATGCAGTTTGTTAAAAACACAGTAAGACATCAAAATAGTCAAGTTTCTACTGCAACAGCTACTGTAACTTTATTATTTCAAAGAAAGTCAGCTGTGTTTCTGAGGGTCCCACTCCCAGCATGTCACATAATCATGCCTGATCAGGACCCCTGGAAGCCACATTTTAACTCACCGGGTTCCCTAAAGTATCACTTTTTAATGTGCAGGGTAGTCCAATAAACTTAAATAGAAGTCCTTATGTATAATAGATGCCGTGTCACTGTTGTTGCACTTGGGACAAGCTTTCCTTCAAAGATTTGGTTACCATTGTGTGAAAGTATATATTTTAGCTCAGATTATGGTCTTTTCCTCAACCTTTTCTGAACCAAGGAGCAAAAACCAAAAAATTCAAAAGACAAAAGTAAAACAAAAGACAAAAAAAAAACTGTAGATGGGACACAAATTGTTGTATTCTGGGTGAAAGTCCTGTGATTGGCCCACCATTTCCTGTCCAATTTCCATATCATTGAAGCATCCTGATACCATACAAATCCGTTTGGTGAGACTGCCCTAGTCAGTGAAAAATGATGCTAAAGGGAATGAGAATGTGTTAAAGTTAACTACACCTGTCATCTTAGTATAATGGTCCAACTAGGAAATACCTCCATCATCAGTAAATCATTGCATAACAAATGTTAATTCTATTTAACAATCTACTAAATACATTTTGAAAAAAATATCTAAAAAATAAAATAAACTGCCAGACAGTGTAAACTGTACTTGCTTTTTAGTTAAGTATTTAGGTGAGCATTTAAAGTTTGAATGTGAAATGTGCAGTGAAATTGCAAAAAATGCATAAAAAGTATAAAAGATGGACGTAGCGACTGTGACCTCACCCACTGGTTTTGGAGACCACCCAGGGGTGGAGTACAAAGTTATGAGCTACTGCTAGCAAACTTAGTTAGCAAGCTATCCTTCATAAACTGTATGAATGCAACACACAGACACACACACAAAACTGTCAAAAGTATTTGCTCATCTGCCTTCACACTCATATGAATTTGAGTAACATCCCATTCTTAATCCATAGGGTTTAATGTGATGTCAGCCCACCCTTTGAAGCTATAATAGTTTCAGCTCTTCTGGGAAGGCTTTCCACAAGGTTTAAGAGTGTTTATGGGAATTTCTGACCATTCTTCCAGAAGCACATTTGTGAAGTCAGATGCTGATGTTGGATGAGAAGGCCGGACTCACAGTCTCCACTCTAATTCATCCCAAAGGTGTTCTATCAGGTTGAGGTCAGGACTCTGTGCAGGCCAGTCAAGTTCTTCCACACCAAATTCACTCATCCATGTCTTTATGGGCCTGCTTTGTGCACTGATGTGCAGTCATGTTGGAACAGGAAGGGACCATCCCAGCATGAAATTGTCCAAAATATCTTGGCATGCTGAAGAATCAAGAGTTCCTTTCACTGGAACTAAGGGGCCGATCCCAACTCCTGAAAAACAACCGCATACCATAATCCCTCCTCACCAAACTTTACACTTGGCACAATGCATTCAGACAAGTACCGTTCTCCTGGCAACCACCAAAACCAGACTCGTCCATCAGATTGCCAGACAGAGAAGCATTAATCATCACTCCAGAGAATACGTCTCCATTGCGCTATAGTCCAGTGGCCACTGGATGTGGCCACCACTTCATCTGAAGCTTTGCATTGTGCTTAGTGATGTAAGGCTTAGCTGCAGCTGCTAAGCCATGGAAACCCATTCCATGAAGCTCTCTACACACTGAAGATCTGTAGCGACTCTGCGCACTGTGCCCCTCAGCATCCACTGACCCTGCTCTGTCATTTTACGTAGCCTACCACTTTGTAGCTGAGTTGCTGTCATTCCAGTCACTTCCACGTTGTTATAATACCCCTAACATTTGACTGTGGAATATTTAGCAGCAAGGAAATTTTCCAACTGGACTTGCTGCAGGTGGCATCTTATCATGGTATCACCTGGAATTCACTGAGCTCCTGAGGGCGACCCATTCTTTCACAAATGTTTGTAGAAGCAGTCTGCATGCCTAGGTGCTTGGTTTATACACCTGTGGCCATGGAAGTGATTGGAACACCTGAATTCAATGATTTGGATGGGTGAGTAAATACTTTTGGCAATATGATGTATCAATTGAATGGGCTGTACAGAACAGCAAACCATAATATTAGCTGGATAATCCATTAAAAAGTCCAGTTACTTGAAGTAGCAAATGAGGCCTAACAGACCCCAACCTCTGGCCATATACTGCGTGTCTTCCTCAGTCTGTCTCTCCACTGTATGCTATTGAATAAAGCTGCAAAAAAAAAGGCCCAAAAAATGACTGAAAAAAATTAACACAACCATGCCTCTAACTCAATTATCCAGGTGGGTGAGTTGTGACAAAATGTATCCCACTGTTATGAAGATGGAAACTATCCATAGAGGCCAAAATTATCTAAATATAAATATTATTTTTAATGCTGTAAAGCTGGTATTTTAACATGGGACTCTATAGGGATTCAGTCCCTTTTGGAGCCAGCCTCCCATTTCATCTGTAGGTACTGCAATTTTCCATATTTGCTTCATTTTGTAGCTCAAGATGTTGCCCAATGGAAAAACAGCCTATGGGGTTTTGTGGGGGACCATTCAGTCATTGCTCTGGTCCTTGTCATTGTATGGAGTTGATCAAATGAGACAGAGATGGTTTTGTTGTTATCAGATGACCTAGTTATAGGAATTTAGTCATGAGAGTTAATTCTTCACTGCATGAGACAGGTGAATGAAGAATAAACACTCAGTCTATCATGGGAAGCCCCCAGTAGCCTGGGCCTATTGCAGCGTAACTAAGTGAGGGTTCAGGGTCACCTGATCTAGCCCTAACTATAAGTTTGATCAAAAGGGAAAGTTTTAAGTCTAATCTTAAAAATAGAGAGGGTGTCTGTCTCCCGAATCCAAGTTGGGAGCTGGTTTCTCAGAAGAGGGGCCTGAAAGCTGAAGGCTCTGCCTCCCATTCTACTCTTAAGTATCCTAGGAACCACAAGTAAGCCAGCAGCCTGAGAGGGAGGTGCACTATTGGGGTGTTACAGTACTATGATGTCTTTAAGATACAATCAGATCTTTAAATTCAATTCTGGATTTAACAGGGAGCCAATGAGGAGAAGCCAATATGGGAGAAATATGCTCTCTCTCTTTCTAGTCCCTGTCAGTACTCTAGCTGCAGCATTTTGGATCAGCTGAGGGCTTTTTAGGGAGTTTTTTAAACAACATGATAATAATGAATTTCATTAGTCTGGCCTAGAAGTAATAAATGCATGAATTAGTTTTTTAGCATCACTCTGAGACAGGGTGTTTCTAATTTTAGATATATTGTGCAAATGCAAAAAAAACAGTCCTACATTTTTGTTTAATATGCAAATTGAAGGACCTATCCTGGTCAAAAATCTCTCCAAGTTTCTTCACAGTGTTACTTGGGGCCAAGGTAATGCCATCCAGAGTAAGTGTCTGGTTTGACACCATGTTTCTAAGATTTGTGCGGCCAAGTACAAGAACTTCCGTTTTACCTGAATATAGAAGCAGGAAATTAGACGTCATCCAGGCTCATTAATGTCTTTAAGACATTCCTGCAGTTAAACTAATTGATATGTGTCATCTGGCTTCACGGATAGATAAAGCTGGGTATCATTCGCATAAAAATAAAAATTGATGCAATGCTTTCTAATAATACTGCCTAAGGGAAGCATGTATAATGTAAATAGAACTGGTCATAGCATGGAACCCTGTGGAACTGCATAATTAAACTTACTGTGTGAAGAAGACTCCCCATTTACATGAACAAACTGGAATCTAGTAGATAAATATGATTCAAACTACTGCAGCACAGTACCTTTACTACTTATTGCATGCTCTGATCTATTAGAAGAATTGTGATGAACAGTATCAAAACGCTGCACTGACATCTAGCAAGACAGACACAGAGACATATAAAGGGGGAAATATACAGATAGATTTAGGGAAATATAATCTATCTTTTTAACTGTCCTTTATACATTTTATACAGAAAAGATGTTATTGTAAAAATAAAGACAATATTTTTATTTTTATTTGGCAGTACATTCACTCGGAGGAACTACTTACACTTGCATATTTTCCTAATTAAAATATTAAATTGTTTTATATGCTTATATTACAAGGACATAATAAAAAACTTCTATGTCTCTGTCTCAAGAGTGATGATAACTCAGTTTCGATGTATGTTGTTTCTGCGGGTGATGTAAATCTACCCTGGATTGCTGAGTGTCTACCGAGCGTGTGCCAGCAAAAAACACTAGGCACTTGTTGGATTGCCATATACAGGGGTTGGACAATGAAACTAAAACACCTGGTTTTAGACCACAGTAATTTATTAGTATGGTGTAGCGCCTCCTTTTGCGGCCAATACAGCATCAATTCGTCTTGGGAATGACATATACAAGTCCTGCACAGTGGTCAGAGGGATTTTAAGCAATTCTTCTTGCAGGATAGTGGCCAGGTCACGACGTGATGCTGGTGGAGGAAAACGTTTCCTGACTCGCTCCTCCAAAACACCCCAAAGTGGCTCAGTAATATTTAGATCTGGTGACTGTGCAGGCCATGGGAGATGTTGAACTTCACTTTCATGTTCATCAAACCAATCTTTCACCAGTCTTGCTGTGTGTATTGGTGTATTGTCATCCTGATACATGGCACCGCCTTCAGGATACAATGTTTGAACCATTAGATGCACATGGTCCTCCAGAATGGTTCGGTAGTCCTTGGCAGTGACGCGCCCATCTAGCACAAGTATTGGGCCAAGGAAATGCCATGATATGGCAGCCCAAACCATCACTGATCCACCCCCATGCTTCACTCTGGGCATGCAACAGTCTGGGTGGTACGCTTCTTTGGGGCTTCTCCACATCGTATGTGGGGAAAACAGTAAAGGTGGACTCATCAGAGAACAATACATGTTTCACATTGTCCACAGCCCAAGATTTGCGCTCCTTGCACCATTGAAACCGACGTTTGGCATTGGCACGAGTGACCAAAGGTTTGGCTATAGCAGCCCAGCCGTGTATATTGACCCTGTGGAGCTCCCAACGGACAGTTTTGGTGGAAACAGGAGAGTTGAGGTGCACATTTAATTCTGCCGTGATTTGGGCAGCTGTGGTTTTATGTATTTTGGATACAATCCGGGTTAGCACCCGAACATCCCTTTCAGACAGCTTCCTCTTCATCCACAGTTAATCCTGTTGGATGTGGGTCGTCCTTCTTGGTGGTATGCTGACATTACCCTGGATACCGTGGCTCTTGATACATCACAAAGACTTGCTGTCTTGGTCACACATGCGCCAGCAAGACGTGCACCAACAATTTGTCCTCTTTTGAACTCTGGTATGTCACCCATAATGTTGTGTGCATTGCAATATTTTGAGCAAAACTGTGCTCTTACCCTGCTAACTGAACCTTCACACTCTGCTCTTACTGGTGCAATGTGCAATTAATGAAGATTGGCCACCAGGCTGGTCCAATTTAGCCATGAATCCTCCCAAACTAAAATGACAGGTGTTTCAGTTTTTGTCCAACCCCTGTATATGCCATATATATTTCACGATGTCTCTGCTGTGCTTTCTGTTGAGCAGTTATGACTTGTTTACTCTTTTTCAGTTGTCCACTTAAACTCAAGGCAGGTCTTGTTCTTGCTTTCAGAAGATCATGTCATGTCTTTATAGCGTGCATGTGAGGAACATAAACCAGAGGCAAATATAGTTAAATCGTCAAGTGCCTGGGGGCACACTGGAGCCTATCCCAGCTGTCACAGGGTGATGAGGCAGGGTACACCCTGAAGAGACTGCCAATCTTTTGCAGGCCTAACACAGAGAGACAAGCACCCATTCACATTTACACCTAATGTCAGTTTAGAATTATCAATTAACCTAAGTCCATGCATGTCTTTGGTCTGTGGGAGGAGACTGTGAGAGAATCCACACAGACATGGGGAGAACATGCAGATTCCACACATACAGGTCCTGAAGCTGGATTTGAACCCGGGACCTTCTTGGTGTGAGGCAAGAAATGTAGTGTCTGTTTTCTTCTACAGTTTTTAAGTTGTTTTTAAACATGGGAGTAGGATTCAATTAAATTTCTAGTAGTGTAAGTAAGTTATGATGATAAAAACTAGTAAAACTGTGGTAGCTTTAAAATGCTCCAGGAAAACAAGTTATTCTTGAGAGTGCTTTACTGGTGTCCACTAGTTTTGAACAAATCAGTTGACATGAGCCCTCAGTGTGTGTACAGGCCTGGAATTCAGTTTTACCTGACTCATAAAAAATCTGTAGTATTTCAAATCTAATTTAAACAACAAGAATGTTAACTGACCATACTGAGGCTGAGCTCCTGCTGTGTGTGTGCATGCGTGTGTGTGCATGTGTGTGCGTGTGTCCAGGTCTCATCTGGACCAATCAAATCCAGATTAACTGTTTAAAGCAGAGAGAAAAACAGCGCTTCGGCATTCCCGAATCTTAATCATCGTTGATCGACAGCCGGCCTGACGAGGCTGAAAAAATAACGGAGACCTGGACACACTTGGTTTCACTATACTCTAATTCTAATTATTCTTTGCTATTTATATCTCTCTTGGCCTCAAATCAGCTTTTTTTCTACCCTGAGGTCACATGGCAGCTGCATGCCAAACTGGCCACAAAAAACAATAAAAGACTAGTTAAACCAGTACTTCATTCAACCTTACAAGGAAACCTCAGCAGTTTTGGACTTGCAAGCAGAAAGAGGATTCAGAAAGAAACAAGTGTGTTTTTATTTATGTTTGTGTGGCTGTTGTGTTTTTGTTAATTAACTGATTCTCCATCCTCTCTTATTCATTCATATGTACAGCTTATAGGTCCTTTATTCATCACTTCCCTCTGTTTATTAAGCCATTCCCCATGTTTGTCTGTTTTGTCTGTTCCCCTTGGTTATTAAATTTAAGTTTATTAATCGATAATTTCTCTTCATTCAGTGGTGATTTTATTGAGTTTATTGATCCACGTCCAGAGTCGATTAATTCCCTAAAAGCTGGAAGTACTGTAGCCACAGTGACATCAACCATTGGTGTTTGGATGGATTTTGAAGCAAGTTCAGTGACTTGAATAAACATTGGTGATGTTTACACAATTATTTAGTACATATTTTTTCTACTGTATGACCCCTTGGTGTCTCTATAGTAGCCAGCATAAACAAAGTGCATATAAATGTACTTTCCAGAAGAAAGTTCGGGCTCAATTGGTCCATCCATCACAGAAACAAAATTCCCTTTTAATGTTTCTGTTCAAATTCAACACAAGAAGAAGAACCTGAGCATGACCTGCTAAACATGCAGACGCACAAACTACATGTGAACTGGAGGGCACCCTCACAGTTTGACAGAGTAATGATCTCTGAGGAGATCAATCAGTGACTGGCCTGTTCTGAGAGAGCGCTGCAGAACATCTGGACCAGAACACTGCATATCAAACATTTATACATCTGCAGGTTGAAAGTTTTCACAGTGATGGCAATATTAATAAACTGCTTGTGTTAAATAAACATTTAACAGGCTAGTATTTTGTATCCAAGCAACATTACAGTATTTTCCTTAAAGTGTCAGTAACTTTTGAACTAAAGTTACACTGTGCTGCTCCTGTGTTGCAGCAGACACCTGAATCAGCAAATCAAATACAACACACTTTATTTATTTAGTTTGAATATATAACCAGGATATTTAATGCGAAACAGTGCAACTGCAGCTTCTACTGGAGCAGGAAATGGTGCAAATTCAGCAGATCAGCTGCTCAAATATAAGCTTACAAAAACTGAACTGAATACCAACCTGCCCCATGGCTGATACTGTTAACTTACAGACAGAAATCAGCTGGGAAAGAAATAAGAAGAAAGGAAAACAAAAGAAAAATCTAGACAATAGCTTAGATTATTTTTATTTAAAAAAATACTTAACCATACATGAAAGGCATTGGCTAAGTTTCTGTTAGGTTTGTCTATGGAAGTCTGCCAGTGTTGTCTAAATGTGGCACCAACTCTCAGCAGTTCATTCATTCAGGTCATCATTTTAAGACAAATGACCTCAAGCCAGAACAACCGGTGTTTATAAGTTCTGAAGTAGTGTTATAAGGAAAAAATAGAATTTGAAGAATTATGAATTTATAAACTTTGTTTTATCCAGATGTGATGGGCCCAGATGGATTAACCTTTGTTTAGAGTCACACTGGGATTTAGTAGTTTAACATTTTCACTGCAAAGCTGTCAGTTCTATGAAACTGATTCCACCTACAGTGTTAACATACAGGTGAAAACACCTCTGAACTTAGCTTGGTGTCGTCTGGTGGACGAAAAGCTGAACCCTTGATTCCTACCGTCAGAGGATGTGGTGCTTCTGTTATGCTGTGGGAGGCATTTTTCTTCCATGTTTTGTGTCCAGTTGACACTGCAACCCAAATTTGATCTGAGTGATCACCTTTGTCCTATGGGAGCGGTCTCTTCCAATATGGCATTGCCTCCATCCAAGAGGATGGAGGCAAGGACTCACTGCCCAGTTGATCACTTACAGAAGACCAATGTGTTAAACTGCACTCTCTACCATCATCATCAAAACAAACAAATTCAATTTCAATTTCAAATGAGGGAATATCCTTTGGAAGAAAGGTGTTCATCCCTCCAGCAGAGTTCCAGAGAGTCCCATGTTAGCTTCTCTTCACTGGTACCATGTTAAATCCAGAATTTAATTTAAAATCCTTGTTCTCCCGTAAAAACTCCTGAATGATCAGACCTCATCATGTCTTAAAGAGCTCATTGTATCATACACTTTATGAGCAAAGGTTCTGGTCTGATACATTGCACCTACAGGAGCTGCTCGACCATGGAAATTCATACCATGATGCTCCCAGCTCACAGATTTTATGCTGCCGTTAATGCCAGATGAAGTTTAGAACTCTGCAGTTTTTGAGTCAGCCCACTCGGCCTGCCATTTCATGGCTCAGTTGCTGTGGTTTCTAACCATTTACACTTTGCAATAATACCACTTAGAGTATTGTGGAAAATCTACAAGGGACAAAATTTCATGAACAAACTTGTTGGAACAGTGGCATCCTATTACAGTTCTATGCTCGAATTCAGTGAACCCTTTAGAATGAACCATTCTTTCACAAATGTTTGTAAAAGAATACTGTACATGCTTGATTTTATAAACCTGGGACAGTGGGGCTTCTTTGTGCTTCCTAGAGTTTCCAATAGTTGAACAGGTTGCAGAGGCTCCTGGCTCTCCTGTGGAACCAGCTCCCAGATTGTGTTCCCAAGACAGGCACCCACTTTACTTTTAAAATTAGGCTTTTGATAAAACTTGTAGTTACAAATGGTTCAGGTCTCAGTCACACTAGATTAAAAATAGGATGGCAACCTCTTTCCAACCAGGGAAAACTGGTGGTTGGCAGTGAGTCCACAATTTGTTTTTTGTTGGGTTTTTTTGCTGTCTGGGACCAATTGCAAGTAGTTGCCACAACTAACTGGTTAGCAGTTCACTCAACCTCTGGACGGCCATTTTTTGGACACAAAGAGAGGCGACCTGTCTCTGACTGCAATCACTCTCAAACAGATTTGTAAAGGTTTGCAGTTAATCACTATCTAATTTATGAAGGCAGACAGATTGCCAACACAGTCAACACCGATGAGCTCAACTCCTGCGCTCCATCAAATAATGAAACATAACGAGTTATTGAGGTTTTTGGCAGGCAATTTTTTTGTGAATTGCGCTACATTCAACACCGAAAAGCATGTCTTATTTTGCGCCCAGTATATGTGTGCTGCTAGGGGGAGATGTTATCGGAACGAGTGCATAATTGGAAGGGCATAATCTCCCCCTGGCTTTTCTCAGCAGTGCGCACACTGAACAACATTCAAGTTCCATCCATCCATCCATCCATCCATTCTCTTCCGCTTATCCTGTTCAGGGTGGGGGTTAGTAGTTGGTACACTACTGTACCTTTCCTGCAGAGCATCGTCTGCAGCGTGTCACCTTTTTTTTCACCTGCATTTGTTAATCTCTGTACAAGGAAGGAGGCATCCCGCTCCATTTACTGAGATCAACAGCACACTTCACTTTGAGACTTAATATAAGAAAATGATCGGGCTCTGTAACTTGTTTTACAGCATCATAGACCGCAAGTTCTGTGAATGATATGAATGACTGCCCGGTTAGGGCAGTGTGGCTGCTTCTCTCTGTCGGCAGAGCCACTAAACCCTGCGCTAACATTTCTTCAACAGGACACACACACGGCACGGCCCGCTGTTACATAAAGGTTTCAGGCGTATATGGAGGAATCGTTTGTAATAAAGAAATAAAGCAACTCTGTGGATAAATCCTGCGCCGGGTCTCAGTTCACAGAACCACACAGGTTCCAGCAATTTCTAACAGAAGAGTTATATCATAAATATATTGATTCTTCTTCTGCCTGTTCCAGTCTGCATGCCAAACCCCGGGTTGTTCCCGATCTATTCATTAGATTAGATCAACTTTAGATTGTGAATATACCAATATTAGATATAAAATCACTTAGTTGTAGAAAAAAATGGTTGTATGAATGTGTGTAAATGCAAACGTGTAGAAGTGCTTTGAGTGCTCAACTGGAGTAGAAAAGTGCCATATAGGCGATGGCAAGCTGATTGGAGGAATGTAACAATTTTGGTTGTACAGCTTATTTTTTTATCTATGACTTTGCACAATGCTACTATGTGCACTTCTGGTAGATGCTAACTGCATTTCTTTGCCCTGTACTTGTACTGAGCAATGAAAATAAAGTTGAATCTATCTATCTATCTGTTCTTCAACCAATGTTTTCTCTAGTATGATTGCAGCCCTGGATATGCTGCTATAGGTTCAGGCCACTCCCCCTTTTTACTCCCCATTCATGTGCACTCTTTTTTCTTCTGCCTCTGCTATCACAAAGTTTGTGTTTGTTCTTCTCTATATGCTCTCCTTTTTTGTATTCTTTCCCCTCTCACATCACATTGCCGCCCCTCCTTGAGGGTTCTGCCGAAGGTGTCCTTGTATTAAAAGGGATGTCTTCCTTCCCACTGTCGCCAAATGCTGCTCATAGGGGATCAGCTCATTTATTTGTTTATTTAATTCTAATATTGTATGAGATTTACCTTACAATACAAAGGTAACTGTCTAGGTAAGTGTTTTTGTGAAAATAAACTTGAATTGAATTACAGGAAGTTAACTAAACTGGTTTAATAATAAAAATGTAGCAATAAAGTAGTAATAAATAAATAAAAAATAAGTGGCATTAAACACCACTTCAAGTGAAAAATTATACTTAAGTAAAGGAGAGTACTCATCGTCTGGTGGTCCGCCCTAAGGAAGTTTTGAGTATCGGATATTTTATGTCCTGCATGTATGGTGGAAATGTCTTTATTAATTAATGTGTTCTAAATACTGATGGAAGATTTGTCCTCCCCTTACGTCTTAATTACATGCATCTGTGTAATAACCAGTAAATTATGACATATAGAAAATTCGGACATGGGAAAAATATATGAGAAAATGACAAATGAGCTTGTCCACCGAGAGGAAACGGGAACCCTCACTGGGAGACAGAAGGCTACTAAGTAGGTGTGAGCCAGAGAATTAATCCGTTTCATTTTGTTTTGGGATTTTAAAAAAAGAAAAGAAAAAGGCCTGGCGCTTCAGCCGTCCGCCTCATTTCAGTATTAGCTGGTTGGTTCCATGCAAAGTATATTTAGTTATTTCTCTGTGTAAAACCTTCATCACCTCCTCATTAAACATGACTGTAAACACACACACACACACACACACACACACACACACACACGAGGACGTAGATTCACGGAGTTTCGATCGTGCGTAAAAGCGCCCTGAGGACGCAAGTTTTTTTTTAAAAATGCTGTGAATTTATCTGACGTCACGTCGCACGCCTCCTCTCCGTGTACAGGTGCCACAGATGAACATATGGTCACGTGGCGGTGGAATCGCCAAAGCAGACTGTATATTTGTGTAGAATATGAGAGGAAAGATGAAAACAAGCAAGCAAAGTATGTAAACAGCTTTATAATTTTAAAAGAACGGTTCATGTTATAAATACACACAAGCACACACACACACACACACACACACACACACACACACACACACACACACAGCATACTGAGAGAGAGAGAGAGAGAGAGAGAGAAGAGAGAGAGCGTCACATTGTCGTCGTCATCATCCTCTAAAACATGCGCACTCATTCAGTGAGTTTTTTTATTTGTTCCCTTTATGTCTGTATATTGATTATTGTTTCTGTTTTCAATCATTTGTCTTTTTTTTAATGCCAATAAAAGCCGATATAAAATACATACGAACTGTAAAATCATACATCTTATTGTATGCATAAAAGTAAAAGAGCGCTTTTTGCTGTAGCTGTCACTGAAAATAGGATAATTATCGTCATTAACTGTGAAGTAGTTTCTATATTTTTCCAAAATGTGGAATTATCAGCCCAAAAAATCAGCCTGGAATATTCGATGTGTTTTAATGGAAGCACTGCCAATAAAGCAAAAATAAATAAAGCCTGATTTTAGAGTTAATCATTAACTGAGGGGTCAGCAGATCAGGCTGTAACACCGTGTTGTCAGTGCCATGTTCGGACGATGCAGTCCCGATATAGACACCAAAGATTTGAGAATTCCTCTTTTCTCCATATTTACTTTGAATTTATCTTTTTTTTTCCCTTCTTGACTGGCTTCAGCTCCGGTTTCTCTCAGCAGCTATGAAGTACAGCTACGCAGTGTGATTTCATTCCTGCATCCCCATCAAACGTTGCCATGATTAAAAGCTGCGTGACACCTCCTTTCTGTTTAAAATTTGTGACTTTGTTAAAGTTATTTAAACTCAACGACCATAACGTAACAGCTGCTGTGTGACCGCGGAGTTTTACACTGTAAAAAACAAATAAATAAATAAATAAAAAAGTGCAAGACTATAGAGTAATCACCTTTTTTCTTATTAAGTTCTATTTTATTAAGTTAATGCAATTTAAAAATGTCTAGGTGTCTTCACTTATTCCAGTGAAAATTTGAGAAAGGCTTCTTGGTTTTCTTTATTATTAGATTGTCGGAAGTGTTAGTCATTGATTTTCTTCGATAAACAAATCATTTCCGCGTGGATTTGCCTACATTAAGTCAATTCTAACACGTCCTTCTTCTTCAGTTGGGTCCACTATTTATCTCAATTTTATATCAGAGTAAATTCCGTGTATCTGATTTCTGGTAGGCCAAAAGGAGACACCTGAATGCATCACACTCGACTCTGGGACGCTAATGTTAAGAACAAAAGCAGTGTGGTCCTTCTTCTCCCCTGACCTACAGATGCTGAGTGGGCACAGCAGCGTGGACAGGCCTCGGGGGTCCAACCCCCGTCAAAAATGTCACTGTGCCCCCTCAACTGAATCCTACTGACATACTACTGCAGCTGTAAGTTACATTAATTCATGCAGTTTGGTAATTTAAAAAAGAAAGAAAAAAAAACACCCACATCGCCAAGTTGTTGCAGAGCTCAATTTAATTATTCGGTTCACAGCAGTTTAGCGCTCCCGCAGCAGTGGTGGTAGCCAGCATGACTGAGGAGGACACTGAACGGATGGTGCTACGCAGGTTAGACTCTGGGAAGTACCCCTCGTGTCTCTAAAACTAAAAAATAAGACGTCATTCATCAGCTTGTGCGCCCGGTTTTAAAGCATGACCCTGCTCGAAAATTCAAAACAAACAGAAATGTGTTGAGGATATTCTGCGCTCCCAGTCACTGATCATTGCTCTCCTTCTGCATGCACCCAGAGAACACGTCTCTCCTGTTGATGGCAATCTGAGACAGGTATTTTTGCACTTCTATAACTGTAGCTACATTTCTTTATGCGCGGTTCGTGGTTGTGGTTTAAAGTAGCTGCTTATCCTTCAGTTTGTTATGTAGCCAGTAAACGTGGTCCAGTGTAAAGGTTTAGTAATCGTGTAGGACTGACTCTGGTAGTACTCTGTGAAGTGGTACTAACGGATATTGCGGTGCATTTTGGTTTATAAACTCTGGGCATAGCGTGAGTGCAAGCGCATTTATTTATTTATTTATTTATTTATTTAAATGGAATTGCAAAATGACTTGAGCCACATGCCAAAGCTGGTTGACCGTTCAGTTCATGTGCTCTGCGCCGACCCTGGGGCACAGCTAACCTTTTCGCCCTGAGAATTCTATCCTGTGCACCCTCCAAGAGCCAACCAATCCCTGCAGCCTGAACCAGTCTGAGCCATAGAGAGGAGGATTTCACACCAGTAAAATCGGACTATAGCTCCTCATCTCAAAATATTTCAGGGTTAATCCAGAAGAATCAACATAACATGATGCACCGAAAATATTGTTTGCTTACATCTAACAGGTGGATTTTTAGCACTCACAGAAACCAGTCGGAAGTGATGTGAGCTTCTGAACGTTTGCACTACAGCTTTCTACTCTAAGGCGAGTGAAAACTATATTAACTATTAACTATATTACTCCATTTCTTGAATTGAAAACAAAAAACTTTTGTAGGCACTTTATTGTATCCTATTAGTTAACAAAATGTCAATATTTGATAGAAACGTATCTTTACAGACTGCATTCAAACATGTCCCGCTGTGTCTGTGCACTTTTCCTGTTTGAAGAATCAGATTAAACCTAATCTAAGCAACCTGCAAACATTAGTGGCTTTCAGAGCTAAGAGGAAGGAAGGAAGGAAGGAAGGAAGGAAGGAAGGAAGGAAGGAAGGAAGGAAGGGAAAATGAGGAAAGAGGGGAGGAAGGAGGGGATCATCAATGGAGAGAGGATGGAAAGGGTAAAAGAAAAAAGAAGAGATAAAAAGCGGGAATGATAGGTAGGAAAGAAAGAAAAGGGAAGGCAGAATGATGCAAGAAGGAAATAAGGACTAAAATCAAGGAAGGAAGGTAGGAAGGAAGGAAGGAATAAGTCTATAAGAAAGAAAGTAGTAGGAGAAGGAAGACAAGGAAGGAAGCAAAAGGAAGAAGAATGGATGGAATGGAAAGGAAGAAAGAGGGAAAGTTTATTTCCACTTCCTCCCCCTCTTCCCCTGTGTCCTTCTGTTGCTTCTTTTGTCTTTTGACTGCTGGTCACCCCATTTAACATGGGACAGATAGCATCAGCCTGACAGATATTGGGTTCCCTGGCAGCTCCATTGTTGGGGGGTGAGGAAGGGTGAGGCAGGGACGGTTTAGTTCTTGCGTTACAGTGGGACCCGTTTAACTCACAGCCCTCTTTTAGGAAACGAACAAATTGCCACTGAAAGTCTGCCTTTGTTGTCGTGGTGGGCTGATCTGAGAGCAGCCGAGGCTCGCACAGCAGAGAACAGCAGCGCTCAGATCAGACCACGACACACCGAGACACCAAACGTCTGCTGCTGCTGCACAAACTTTCACCTCTTCACAGCAGCCACAGCTCACTGGATCTGATATGCATATTTTCGAGGCAGCGTCGCATTCAGGCGTCTTTGAGATTTTCCTGTTTGACTCCAAAAAATGATGTTTTGGACTCATTTGGGGTTTTGAAGTCCCGTGATGATATTCTGAGCCCAAAAGTAACCTTCTGATTATTTATTTACCAATAGCCTGCTATTATTTTGAACATTTTCCATTAGGTGCCAATTTTATAGGTTCTAAAATGATTTAGTCGAGCATGGGATGCTAAAACTCTCCATGGACATTTGGACACTTTGTTTTTCACCAATAACTCCTTCTTTCAAATGTTCTCTGTACAGTACAGTGTAGTCTGTTTTAACTGTCCTAAACTGACTCCAAAAGTACCAGGGTGTTGGTCACTTACACATGACCATGAAATTATCCTCTGAAACACTCAACTGGATTGATTTCAGTTTTTGATCTGGTCAATAAGCAATAATTATTTCAGAAACTTCATAACTTGGTGCCAAAGAGGAGCTCACGAAATGGATTTTAGAGCAAAAAAAAAAAACCCTAAAACAAATCTTTGATTTTGGGTTTTCCAGACTAATCCTTGTTTCTCGTGGCCAATAGCACTGAAGTGATGTGCAAGTTTTCCAATTTGTTTTCCAAAAGTTTCAAGGATTTGGCCACAAATTGGAGGCTGATTGAGACTTAAACTACTTCCTGACATGAGATATTTAATGTGTTTTTCTATAAATTGCATGGAATATTTTTCTTATATTTGCCATTTAGCTTCAATATTGTCCCAGGTTTAAGACCCGCGAGTCCTGTGGAGCGGCAAAAATGAAGCCTTGATTTGAGATTTAAAGACACGAATAACACTTTCATAGAGAAATCATTACCATTCAGTTGTTTAAATATTACAGTTTGCTACCAAAACAGGCCAATGAGATGGACTCTAGAGCATCACTAACACTAAAAGTCCTGATCTGTGGTGACTCAAAGTGACATTTTCCAGTCTGGCGCCAAAATCTCAGAGCTCTTTATGATTTCTGTGAATCAGCCTTTAGAGAGAATTAAAATAAAAATCTCAAATGAAACCAACAAAATGATGTTTTTAGATCTTAGTGATTCCAGATCATTAATATTGAAGGTATTTCTTAAACAGTCCTCATCCATAAAGCGCAGTTATTTTCTCAATTATGTGGCAGAAGTTGTAAGTTTTGTGAGTTGATTACTCTGGTTTATTTCACTTCTCCTTCTTCTGATTATTTATCTATCTCTGACATTCTCAAATATGCTCACATTTGTCACCAGCAAATTCAAATATTTATTTTTTCTTGCTACCAAAGCCTGAAAGTCTGGATTTACGCCATTATTCAACAAGAAATCTGAGCTTTTAAAGCCTAATGTTTGTAAAAAAAAATTTGCCTTTCAGATTTTCCTGTTTGATTTCAAAATTTTGAGATACTGTCTTTATATTTTGTTCCTGCTGTTCAGACTGTGAAAATCTCCTCATTGCTGTTGCTATTTTACAACATAGAGACTGAGAATATTCACTCATCCTTTAAGTCTTCTAGTTTGGTGCTAAAGAATAAAATATTTAGGTCTCCATGTGGACTTTACTGCCCCTCAGAGTCTAGACTGAATTCACTCTGTCAAGGCTGATAATCAGATGTTTTCATGACAACAGTCCCTGACACTGTGCAGTGTCTTAAACATGTTCCAGTTCAGAGCCAAAAGAATTTGAGTTTTAAAAACCTCCACTGCAAAGTGGTTTGGGTTTGTGGCATTTTATCACTGATATCAAAATTCTCTTTAAAATGGTCTGATCAGTTTTTCCAAATTCAAACAGTTAGGAATTTTTTCATTTATTTTCATCTTGTTGGAAGCCCAGAGGTAGACTACTATATATATTTGTCACAAATTAAACTAGATTCAGAACATCAAATGTGTTACAGTCTCCATAGATAGATAGATAGATAGACAGATAGATAGATAGATAGATTTTTCTCCAATTTTCTTTCAATGACCAGTTGAGCACTGTGACATAATGTGCCCAAAACGTCATAATATTCAGATTTCTCTTCATTTGGAGGTCACGCTGATATTTCTAAGAGCAGTGTCCAACAACGTGTTTTTTTTCTTAAATTCTAATATTTATTATTTCCTCTTCTTGTCAGAGCTGAACGTTATTGTGCCTTTAAAACCTCACCATGAACACTTTAAAATTAGTGTTTTCTCATCCGAATAAATTAGAAATGTCTGAAATCATAATCATCCTGGTTTCTCCTCCTCAGGACATGAAAAAAAAAATAAAATGAAATAAAACCCAGCAGCCTCTCTGGATGAAATGTGCTCACCGGGCAGCAGAAGCAAACGTGCACAAAGCCTCTGACAGAGCTGCGCTGCATCAGCAAAACTCCGGCTATTGATCCGCGAAATAAACCCTGAAGCTGAAGAGTGGAAGCTCACACTGATACGCTGAGCACTAAAGCTGCAGCAACACACAGCAAAAACAGCCGAAGCTTTTCAGCGACTCCAAACGCCAAAACGACGCATCTCTGCGCGTTAAAAGAAAAAAAAAAAAGGCGGAGGAGATCCTGAACCATCTGCACTCAGACTGACGCCAGCAGCCGCTGCTGTGATGCACAGGGGAAAAAATGATAAAAAAAAAATAAAAAAAAAAATTAATTAATTAAAGCAGAACGGCACAGCTATCACCATCATCGCATCATTATTGTTTTGTTTTTTCCACTTCGCTGCTTTCCCTTTATGCTCCTTTGACTGCAGGTTCAACACAAACATCCGCTACACGCGGGTTGCTCTTGCTTCCTGAGGAAGCTGCAGGCGGTCAGGAGGTTTGACCTTTGACCTCCTGCTTCAGCTGCTGCAGGTGGAGCCTTAAAGTATTTCCTGGGGATGGATGATCCACAAAATCTTAAACGGACGTGAATAATAAATGCTGGTAAATAAATAAAAATAATAAAAAATCATTAATTATAAATAAAATAAAAATAAAAAATTTAGATATTTGTTATTTTGACAGACATTTAGAAAGGTACGAAAAAATCTGGCTGCAGAAAAAAGGATGAAGGTTTAACCTTCGACCTGCAACCCGCAGACAGACATGAGGGCAAACAATCACCACGCTGGCATTATTATTATTATTAGGCGCGTTAGAAGTTGTTGTAAGCCTTATTAATAAGTTATTTTAAGCAAAGGCAAATTCAAAATATCACCTTTTCCTCATATAAACTCTAATTAAACTCCAAATGACACCAAAATATGTCCGTGTTTGCCTCGCAGCCTATAAACACGTTTATAGCTACATGACTTATGAATTACATTTCCACAAAAAAAAACCACAAAGGAAAACAGAAAACAACAACCTATAACAACACCGAGAAACATTTCCTATTTTTCGGAGACAGAAAATTTAAGCTTTGAAATAGCTGTAGAGGATCTTGATGATATCACAGGCCAAAAACGAGCAACGTGTGGAAGCGCAGTCCTGCCATCAAGATAGTTTCACTTTTTTACTTCTAGTGAGCAACATTATTTGAATTTAGCAACAAGACTGCAAGTAGGGAGCTTCAGAATACCTGAGGCACCAACCAAAGTGGACTCCAGAGAATTTAAACTCCTGAAAGTGATTTTCCAGGAGAAAAATACGTGTACCCTGTGCACAAAGAGGGAGCTGCAAACACAAAGAAGGAGCTGCGCAGCCTGCAACGCCTCAGACAGAGAGGCTCAGTTTACGGTTTTACGCCACAAACCTGCAGAAAAAAAAAAGTGAGGTGGTGAGTGTGCATCATCAGAGAGAGAGAGAGAGAGAGAGCGAGAGAGAGAGAGAGATGAGGAAAAGCTGCAGGCCGCGGATCAAAAAAATCACACCAGCTGCAACAACAAACATCCACGCGATTACAGCGACATCTGAAAACACGTCGAGTCTTTAGGCGCTGCTGATAAGCGCTGAGGAGGAGGATGCAAGCACCATCTCTGCATTCAGATCTCACTTTTCCTTTCAGGATTCAAAGTAGAAATCTGATTTCAGAGCGAGTTCGGAATCACAACAAACTGCACCAAAAGTCACTTGGGGGATCAGAGCACCTGATAAAGCTGACAATAGCAGCAGAAATCACGACACAGACGCACAAATGCAGCTTTAAATCACACTTTCAGAGAAAAGAAAAAAAAAGATGAGCCTGCGGGGTATTTAATGCGTAAGAACAAATCACACAATAACACACAAGCTGCAGCGAGACAGGATCAAACGCGGAGCATCAAGTAACAAAGGACAGAAGACAGAAAGTCTCCAAACGTGAGAACAGCTACAGCGAATTCATCCCAGCTCTGCTGCTGCATCACCCCCACATGCATCCCTGCTGAATTTCATTCATGTTTGTCCCCCACAAAAGCACCAACGTACTGAAACCCCAAATGTGAAGCTGCCTGAAGCAAAATCCAAAATCTAAGATAAAATTAGATCGAACAATCTCAAATGTGTGTTTGATTAGAGATATTTAAAACCCAAAGCAAGCGAGCTGCGCCAGTGAATAAAACATTTAAATGTGGATCTCAGACGCAGTGAGTGTTGCACATTTACAGACATGACACCACAAACTCCAAAAGCCTGACACAAGATGAAGAAAAAAAATATCCAAATTTAAGGGATACATTTCAAAGACTGTTTAGGTTTTAGCTGTAAAATAACACCAAAGCCACCTGCGTCTGAAATCACAGAGGAGTCTCCTAACGACGTAAATATGAAAAATTAGAGAAAAAACGCGACATCAACATTTGGCTCCTAGCCAAGAAAAAAAATGCACAAATCCCCAAATTTAAGGAGAAAAAAAATCAGATTTTAGTGACTTTAAAAATACGTTTTGAGCATTGAAAAAAAATGAGACACTCCACCTGCACCTCAAACATATCAATGCGGACTAAATCAGCTTCTATAAAAGCAAGAAACGTTTAACTTTACACTGTGTAGGTGAGAAGAATTTCTTCAGAAAGAAAAATAAAATGCAGAAAAATAACAAAATATTATAAATAACTCGAAATAGAGGTTTGACATGTTAAAAAAAAAGAAACAGGCAGAATGATGCAAAACCAAACAATCTCCATCAAAGCTCCATCAAAGCTCCATCAAAGTGGATCACCTGTTAACCCAGAAAAAGCCACAGAGAGAAGAAAGCACTAGACTGACCGCCTCCTCCACCTCCTCCACCACCGCCGCAGGAACAGGAAGCCGGAGCGCGTCTGACTCCAGAGGGAAGACTTCAGCAGCTCCTCCTGCAGCTCGCTTCAGTCCTCACATGTTCACCATCTGCTCGCTGCCTCACACACTCCTTTTTCTCCCAGCCGCAAACTTTCCATCAACTTTTCCTCATTCGAACCTTCCTGATGGCCTGTGTTTGACTTCAAGTGTAAACCGTTTATTCAGCTGAAGGAAATCCACACGAGACAACAAGATCACCACACTACAGCAACTCCTCCAACCCCCACGGCAACTTCCACAACAAGCACTCAGCATTTTTGTCCTTCTTCTTTACAAGTTTCTCAGATGTGAAACATTTCCTCCTTTATTGGTTCTACTTTCTAATAAATGGAATATTTTAGTGTTTCATTCATTATTTGATGAACTGATCAAAGATTTGACAGCTTTTCCTTTAAAAAAACAACAAAAACCCATTTTGGATCGTTTATTTAAATCTGTGCTGGTTTCTCAGTGTCAGCTGCTTCCTGTCCTTCAGTCAAACATGTTTGATTGGTTGGACTGTCGGTCAGTCAGCAGCCGGACAGCCTCGTTAGCAGGTATTATGTATTTAACTAACTTTATATTAAAGACGGATCAGAGAAGGCCAGTGTTGTGACTTCTGACCCCTTTCCTTGTTGAGCTGATGCGGTCACTGAGGAGGAGGCCGACTGTGCGCAGCGCGACTCTCCTGCTGCTCGGACTCGAACCTAGAGCATCATTAAACTGTAGGAATATTAATCGTCCTTCCGGTCACAAACAGCTTTGATGATGAAGTTTGTTTCCTGTCAGTGAGGAGTTGCTGCCTCTTCTTCCTCGCAGAGCCAGAACTATCATCTGGTTTTGATGTAAATCACAGAGACGGCTAAAATTCCAGCAATGATCAGCTGATTCATTTCAAAACAACTTTCAGCTCTTTCAAGCAGAAGATCCAGACGTCTGCTGCTCGATCCTGAAGGAACTGTAACCAAACTGAATCTCAAACCATCTGCTGTCTTCAGCTTTCAACGCGTTTCACATTTCTTACATTCTTCCAATCAAACATCAGCTGACGGATCAAAACCAACAGCAGCTGCAATGATCAGCTGATTAATGGACTGCCTGCTGTTCCTCCAGCAGAAACCTGAACGTGTTCCTGACAACGAAGATCACCTGTAAAAGCATCCAAACGTGAAATCTGGACAGAAGGGAGGAAATATTTAAAAACTGAAGCCCCTATGGAAGTCCACATGTTGGTGTCAGAGAGCATGTGTGAGAGAATATTTCACTGTTTATGCAGTCTGAACAACACTGAGAATTACCGCCACCAACTCATGAATTCATTTGTCACTTTTGGGAAAACTTTGTTGTTTTTCCAGCAGGAAAACAAAAATCTGCTGATTTTGCTTCTAAAAATGGAGAATTTGCTGCTGTAACCCAACAGAACCTTTAATGTTGGCTGTTTCTGACCTCAGAGAACCCCTGAGACCCTGAGAGAACCCCTGAGACCCTCAGAGAACCCCTCAGAAACCACAGAAGACCCCTCAGAAACCACAGAAGACCCCAAAGAGCCCTGAGACCCCCTGATGGACATGTTTCCCCGTTCGACTCAGTGAATGAGCGGCGGACTTATGTAAACGCAGTTTCTGGTCCTCTCATTGATCGCAGGACACCAGGGCACAAACTGATGGAGCAGTATTGACAGCTGGCAGTCCTGTCGTCATCATCACCATAGAAACAAACACGTGGAGAGCTGGCCAGGTGAGGCCGCGGGGCTTTTGTCCGCGTAAAAACCGCTGAGAAAGAAAAGAGCTTTGAAGCGCTGGAAGCTGCTGGACGGTCGCATGAAAAGAGGCAGCGAGCCGCGGGTAGGCGGGTCAGAGCCGGGCCAGAGCTGGGTCATGTGGAGGACAGCAAACGGCGAGCCCACCTGAACCCAGACTCCGACCAGCTGATAGCCCGACGGAAGGAAACAGTTTGGAGGAAGCAGAGTTTTCCTTACCTCCAGGTCCCGAGCAGCGCCTCCTCTCCCTCCTCTTCCCCTCTTCTCCCGCTCCTTCCTCGCAGTAAATCCTCCCACAGACTCGGACGAACACCCCGGGAGCTGGGACGCGGATTCAAAGTGAAACCTGCGGGTCTGCGTGGCCCTGAAGCCGTGTGCGCCTCCTGCTCTGCACCGCTGGAAACTCCGGACTGGCCGCCTGACGCTGCTGCCTTCACGGACTGCGGGACATGTGGGGACTGTGTGAGCGCGTATGGGCGGAGCGGAAAAAATGGGACTTTTATAGACAGGAGGGCGGGTCAGAGGCCTGTCTGTAAAGACTCTGTTCCAGGACTCAAAGGAAAAACCACACTGTGAAAAAAACCCTCCAAAATCAGTCTGACACCAACACTCAGCTCGGATTTGTTCTCGAAAATTAAAACTAAAACTGCCTCTGCCCCCCCCCCACCGCACCCACACACACACACACACACACACACACACACACACACACACCCTGTCTAATTTAAAGGAACTCTGTCAGTGTGACCCAGTTTGGGGTAACTGTGAACTTTGCGCTGCAGGTCTGAAACTCTGATGGTTTGAAGATGTTTGAGGAACTGAACAGACCCACACACGTGACACATCCTGTCAGTAGTAACATCCTTACAGATGTGCAGACAGGCCATCAGGAGTTACACGAACCTCCTGGAGCTGAAAATCTTTACATTCATTTTGGGGGTGTTTAAAGTAAAAATCTGCAAAGCCGGCAAGAAAATTTGTGTTTTGGCTTCTTTAGACCTGAGATCATATAAAAAAAGCATAGCTTTAGTGTTTATTCAAATATATTCATGTAATATTTGCCGATACAAGTGGGCATCAAATTAAATCTGAATAAAGGCATGTAGAAAGGGCATGAATGCAGGTGCTTCCACACAGGTGTAGGGGTGTGGCTAAAGAGGAACTTTGAACCTTTTTTGGTAAAAACAGGCTCACCCTGAATGCATTATTTTAGACTAGAGTGCATTGTATGTATCAGCATGCTGCTGATGCTGCCATAGACACCACCCAACGCTGTCATACTCCATCATAAATGACTGGATCACAAAAAGTAGAAATTAATTTTATTGGCTTTCAAAAACTGTAAAATCCGAGATTTGTATTTGAATGAGCTCGACATGAACAGATAATTCACTGAGATACAGAAATCGATGTATCACAGTGCTGTTTATGGAGGCAGGGTGGTGTCTCACTCCGATCCCCAGTGCCACCTCATTTACCCATTTAAACTGGGGTTTATCCCTCATATAGAAATCTTCACGTTAACATGAAGGAGGACAGGTGAAGGTTCATGTTCTGAATATCTGCACACATCACGTTATGATCATGTAGGAAAAGGGAAATAACCTCCACCGTGTCACTGTCTCTTCCACACAGCTCCACATCTTTACAGTCGTTTCCTTCACCAAAAACCATTTTCACAGCCAACCAACCACTTCCCGCGGTCCTGATCTCACCCAGAGCTTTGAAATTAAACCTCAGACAAGGAAACGCATCAAGTCTCTGCAGTGAAACAAGCAGCAGGGCCCAAACAGCCAGCATCATCAGGAGAGTCAGGTCATCGTGCCCTTAAACCCTCCACACTGAGGGGTTCACACTGATAAAGTTTATTCATCCCTGTTGGAGAAACGTCTGCCGCCAGCACACGATTGATAAAGCAAGTCTCCGTCAGGTGGAGCACACAGAAACGAAGATCCCACTGCAGAAACCTCTCATTTCGAACATGAGTGCACATTTACGCAGCCGGCAGGGTGAGCAGGTCCAACAAACTGACTGTGGGACGTGTTTCCTGATCCAAATTCAGGTTATGGGGGACAGGTTACTAAACAGCCTCAGCAGGCACAGGGAGGCGAAGCAAACCCCACACGGAGGTTTGAGGCAGCAGATTTAACCTCACGTGTTCCCTGTTTTTATCCCACTAACCTGAGAATGTTGGCAGCAGGGATTTCAGCACGTCTCTCTCTGAACTGCACATTTCTTTGAGATTCATCAGAATCGCTGAGAATCACAATCCACCAGTTTCTCCCAGTCTCTGGAAGTTTCCCAGTCTCTGTTGGTGGTGGAAATCATATTCCACAAACATGTGTGTGGCCTGAGACTTCCTGCTGATTTTCCACCACTTTGTGGAAAATAATGGTGACGTGCACGCAGGAGGCCTTAGAAACTGTGTGTGTATTACAGGGCTGACTCTCAAACACGACAGGCAATCATAATGCACATGTGGGGACACATTACATCAGCCTCTGGAGGGCGCTGCTCTAAGAAAAATTCAATATTCTCTGATTATGAAGCTGTTAGTCAGAGCTGAACACATGAACCACGTGTTTGGACTGGGAATCTGCTCCATTTCCTATGATCATCTCCTCTCATGTCCCTCCATCAGTGGGGCTACAGCGTGCAGTCTCACATGTGGAAAAAGGTGGAGACTCATGTGCGCTTCACCCAAAATAAGGAAGTGGCTGAATGTATGTTTATGATCCTGATTTAGAGTCAAATGTACAATAAGAGCTCAGAGTGGCTAAATCCATCTTCATGTAAGCTTTATTTATTCATATGATACTGATGTGGTCAGTAAGTATCGGGGGGGGGTGTGTCATCAGTTTCAGCTGCTTTGGTGTTCATCAAATTACCAACAGGTGCACCAGAGGGGCAACAATGAGACAATCCCCAAACAGGAATGGTGTTACAGGTGGAGGACACTCACATTTTTCCCTCCTCATCTTTTCTGTTTTTCACTAGTTCTGCATGTGGCTAGGGTCAGGGTCACTGCTGGTAGCATGAGGTCATACCTGGACCCTGCAGAGGCTGCACAGGTAGTCCACCTCCTCCAGGATGCACATCAATACGTGCCATTGGCAGAAGGTTTGCTGTGTCTCCCAGCACAGTCTCAGAGCATGGAGGAGACTCCAGGAGACAGGCAGTTACTCTAGGAGAGCTGGACAGGGCCGTAGAAGGTCCTTAACCCATCAGCAGGACCAGGATCTGCTCCTTTGTGCAGGAGGAACAGGAGGAGTGCTGCAGAGCTACAACATGACCTCCAGCAGTCACTGGTGTGAACGTCTCTGACCAAACAATCAGAAACAGACTTCATGAGGTCGGCCTGAAGGCCCAACATCCTATAGTGGGCACCGAGGAGCCCGACTGCCATTTCCCACAGAATACCAGAGAGCAGGTGTGACAGACAGTGTGGAGAAGCCGTGGAGAACGTTATGCTACTTATACAAAAACTGGACTGAAAATCAGCGACAACAGGTATGGAGGCTCTGTCCTGGTTTGGGCTGCATCTCAGTCGGTGCTGCTGGAGATCTTGTTAAAGTTGATGGAATTATGAACACAGAAAAAGAACTGTTCCTGCTTAAAAGGAATGACAGGAAGCTGCCTCAGAGGTTTCAGGATAAAGGAATGATCTCTACATCAATCAGTAATCACAGACGCTCTTTCACAAATCATTTTATTTACAGTTTTTTATATCTTACAGTGATGTCACTTCAGTAGAAATACAATAAAACCTTCATTATGGACCAAAGCAGCAATGCGCACATTTCTTCCTCTACTCTCAGTAACCAGGAAGCACCCGGAGCTTTCCCGCCTTTTCTGCAGCTCGGCGGAAACAAATACAGTTTCCTTTGCTTCCTGAAGCATTTCCTGTCCTATATAAGCACACACTGCAGCTCTTTATCACACAGCTCAGCAGCGCCCTCTAGACCCTACAGTTAAAATCTCTGCAGGCTGCTGAATTTGAACATTTATTGTATTAAAGCTCAACTTTTGCTTCAGTTTCTTTGCTTTTTTTATTGCTTCATTATTATTATTGTTAAATATGAATTTTTTTTTATCATCCATGAATCAAAATTTTGACTTGCTAACTGTGACGTCTGAGAAAATAACTTTTTGACTCATGGACAGCAGATTTTTTTTTCAGTGGTGGAAATGAGCTTTCACAAAGTTATGAAATCAAACTTATTTTACAGGACAAGCAGGAATTCATCATGTCAAAATACAAAAGTGAACAGACTGTACTTCAGGTGACCCTGAACTATCATCCTTACCCCAGGTGACCCTGAATGACCTGAAAGCTGCCGGCTAAACTCATTGGACGTGCTCAGAGCTCAGCTGGTGTCAGACAGACGTTATTGAGCAGCAGTCTGTGGAAAATCAATCAGCGGCTGTCTGATGACACATGCATGTCGACCTTTTTTTACATGAAGACTACGGCTTTGTTGTTGTTGTTGTTCTCCTTCTTTCAGCTGCTCCCTTTAGAGGCTCCACACATGCTGATAAAAACAGCTGAGTGAAGGCCACAGGCAATCTGGGGCTGATAAGCTACAGGACAGAAGAGGGGATTCTGGGAAAACGAGTTTCTTTAATTTTTCTGTTACAGACACACTTCGTGAAACAGCGCCCCTCTAGGTTCTAATGGGTGGTACATGTCAGTCAGCCAGTGTGGCCAAAGACGGTACTGCACCCTGACAGTAACCCACCTTTTCTGAAACTCTCACACCTGAAAAAACAACCTGCACTAGTAGGTAGGAATACAACAACAGAAGGAAGGAAAGAATTTCCTTCTTTCCTTCCTTCTTTCTCTCCAAGCTTTGTTTACTGCATCCTTCCCTCGTTCTTCTCCTTTAAGGATTTCTTTCATTTTGCGTTCCTTCCTGTCATGTGACATCAGCAGATGAAAATGTGTTTTAGTGTAAAAATAAAATCCATGACAGAAGAAGAAGCACGTCCTCCACCTGAAAGTGTCCTGTTTCCTCATTTGAGCAGGTGGAGGATGGCAGCTTCCTGTCAGCTCACTCCTTTGCTGTCTCTTCCTCCTCCGTCTTCTCCCCCTCTTCCTCCTCCTCCCCTGCTTTCACCTCCACAGTGAGAAGCTCCTCCCCTTTGTGTCGCGGCGTCATTCGAATGATGACGGAGCTGTCGGCCGTTTCTGCCACCGTTTCTTCTTCGTCGTCCGGAGCAGGACTCAGAGGTACCGGAGACCGCCGGTGCATCGGCGATGGAGGCGGGACTGGAGAAATGGGGGGAGGAGCCTATTGAACAGAGATTAAAAGACATTAAGAAAGCTGGAGGACAATATGAGGACATCCTTTTGGTTCCTGGTGTCTAACAGCCTCTAAAGAGCACGTGGTTCACATCTATGGGAAAAATCCAATTCCTGAAACTTGGGATAGTGGGAAATAAAAGAGGAAAACAGGAGGAAGGTCTTTCTGTCCTCTTTGTTTCTCTCCTTTCCTCCCTTCTTTCTGTTTCCCTTTCCTGCATGTCTTTGTTTCCTTTAGTCTCCCATTTTACTTGCTTCTCTTCCTTCCTTACTAGTTTGCTTTATTTCTAGCTTCCACCCTCTGTTTCTTCCTTCCCACACTTCCTTCCTAGGAGCTTATGATGCAGCCTCCTGCTGAGAAGCCTCAGTCTGAAACAAGCTAAAGCGGTTTGTTTCAGACCGAGGACGAGCGTAGGGGCTGCACCGAGGCCCAGAATCAGATAAAGGATTATTATGAGATGTTAAATCGTTCAAAGCTGCTCCAGCAGAGTCCAAGAATAACTGGAGCTGGAAATGAGCAGTGAAGTCTCTTTCCTGTTTGCCCTCACTTTATTTTTCTCTATCTAGCCTCCTTCCTTCCTTCCTTCCTTCTGTGCTGATGCTGACGTACCTGTGCCTCGCTTTCATCAAAAGGTCTGTAGGACTTCTTCAGCTTGGCAAAGGTTCCCTCGATGCCCACCTGCTCCGTCACCTTCAGGGCGGCCTTGAACATTTTTGGCGTGTCCGGTCGCGGCGGGATGACCGCCAACGCCCCTTTACTCGCCTCCTTCTCGTCCGGCTTCTTATCCTTCGTCAGCATCTTCCTGCACAAACACAAACACACAGTGGCAGTCTAGAGGAGCTGAGAAACTCCCAGTCGCTACATCTCCAAACTGCGGAGGGCCGACCTCCATCAGCTCCAGCCGGTCTGCTGCAGCACCATGGCCTGACTGAGCAGATAAAGGAAGGTGGATCACGGCGCTGATCTGACCCGATTCTCAAACACAAACTAGAATGACCGCTGTGAGCTGATTAGAGGCGAGTCTAATCCTGTCCTGGACAGAAGAGAGATCAGACGGAGGAGGAGGAGGAGGACGGCGAGGAAGCAGCAGAAACTATCGGCCTCCTGCTGTTCTTATCTGCATGTGAGGCTGCTGGAGGGGATGCAGGATCGCTTTGCTGATGTCATGGATCCACCTTCAGCCAGACTCGTTTGTGGTCTGAATGTCAGAATTCATGAGGTTAAAGTACAAATGTGTGTTCAGGTGTGACTCAGGCCTAATTCATCTCCTTTCAGCTCAGTGTGAGAGTCTTTGCTGCTCTTTATGAAAAGGATCTGGTGACAAATAAATGGACAGAGATACAAACAGCAGCCTCGCCGTTGTTCTACAGACCTGATGCTGCGGTGTGGACAGCATGGTTTAACCTGGCCCGCAGGAGTCTCCAACTCAATTATCCAATAAATGCCAAAAGGTTTTGTGGGGTTACGGTGGATGGTTACGAGACTGGACAGAGGTTCTCTGTTCCTCCATTTCAACATCTTTATTGAACTCATGAAAATGGGTGAAGATGTCGCTGAATAACTGTTTAATTGTGATGACAGACTGTTTAAAGCGGTGGGAGAGGACTGGGACCCAGATTTGAGTAATTTAATCCTGGCCGGGTCTCCGTCTTACTTTGCCTTCTTGCGGAGCAGCTTTTCGGACTCGGGGTAATGCACCAGGATCTCTGCCAGGTCCTTCTTATCCAGGATGAACAGGTTGGCGAATCCGTGGGCCTTCACGTTGGCTGTGCGCCGGTTTCCTCCGCCTCCTGCCAACAGACTGACCAATCAGAGACGACAGAGTGCTGTCAGAGTTTGTGAAGTCAAAATATCAAATTTATTGTGATTAAACATAATATGACATAAATGATAATACAGGTATTTCAGTCTGGAGCATTTCCCAGACTGACTTCCAGAGAACAATCCAGCATATTTCTTTGCAGCCGCCACAGGAGCTCACTGCAGCTTTTTAATTGGCTGATGACAGGAAGCGGCTCTGACCTGATCTCTCCAAACACAGAGCCGGCTCTGATGGTGACAAACACCGTCTGCAGGTCGGGACCGCCCACCACCTGAACCTCCCCCTGCTTGATGATGTACATCTCCCTGCCGATCTCCCCCTAAAAAACACACACACACACACACACACACACACACACACACACACACACACACACACACACACACACACACACACACACACAGAGTATATGTCACCATCAGCTGTAGCTCAGTAATACCTCTGATGGCCCAGCAGGTGCGTTCTTACCTTTTTACAAACAAAGTCTCCGGGCAGGTACACAACAGACTTCAGCCTCGTTAACATGTCAAACACCATCTGCCTGTCACAGCCCTGACACACACACACACACACACACACACACAAATTTATTTGTGTCATGATCCTGGGTCCTTTGGCCCAGTGTTTTGGTTCATGATTTGTTTCTTGAATCATGTTTTCCTTTGAGCTTCTTTTGTTTCTGTTTGTGGTTGTGTTTTGATTTCTAGTTTCCCAGAGTTCCCTAGTGTTTAGTGTTCAGTCTGTGTCTTAGATTCTTGCCTTGTGTCTCGTGGGAGGTCATGTTTTGGTTCCCTGGGTGCTTACCACCTCTTATGTCAAGTCTGCGTTTTTGTCCTGTTTTCACTTCCTGTTTTATTGTGATAGTTTTCTGGTCCCTGTGTGTTATGTTCTGTTTTGCTTCCCCTTGGTCATTAGTGTAATTTGGTTCACCTGTGTCCCCAGCTGTTTCCACTCCCCTCATCAGCCCTCTTATTTAAGTCCTGTGTTTCCCCCTGCACGTTGTTGTGTCCTTGTCTTGTCATAATAGCGTGTTCCTGTATCCATGTCTCATCTCGTCTTGTTTTGGATTATGCTCCTTGCCTGGCTCCCAAGAGGATTTTGTATATTTGTTTTGTGACTCAATAAATATGTTTTAAGTTACATCTGCCTACAGAGTCCTGCACTTTGGGTCCAACTCTGCCCGTTATGACAATCAGTTCATTTATATAATAGAACCTATTTTCTGTTTGTTGAAGTAAACAGTAGATATACATATATATATATTATTATTCTGTCTATTTTTATCGTTTCTGACCTGAAACAGAGCAACTTTACTGACGATGGAGTAGTTGACGTCCACGGCGATGTCTAGCCTCATCTTCGTAGGAAGCTGCACCAGAAGCTCCTGCTCATCTGCAGAGAACACACCACAATGCTCAAAGTTGCCGTAAACTCAACGCGAGGCATTCGGGGACTGAACTGGATCTCTGGGCTGTGTTTGTGCTGTTGGGACCTTTCAGAGCATTTTTAATGTGTGTGCAATGCTCTCATACAGTCTGCAGGTGTTTAAATTACGGATTCTGACTGACTTTCACTCCAACTTTACCAAAAGAAGCATCATCATCATGGGCTGGAAAAACAGCATAAAAATGTTCCTGCAACGTTCCTCACATGGACACAAAGATCAGCTTTACGTTTCTCTCAGATGTTCTGTGTCTTACCCAGCATGCCCTGGCTCTTCCAGGTGTAGTCGTACCAGGTCTTGATGCGGTTCTGGACCTCTCGAGGGATGTTGTAGGAGGTCATGTACTTAACGGTGCTGTCCATGCTGGCTCGGTAGTAGCTCTCACCAGCAGTCGCCGCTCCGACTACATCCCTCATCTGTTAAATCCCACCGAAAACCAGAGGGGGTGGAGCTGCGTCAGGTCGTAGGTAAATCACTAAACAGAAGTAAACAGTTCAGTGATTTACTGACCTGTCCAATCATGATGGAGAAAGCAAAGACGCCAACGAAATAATTGATGAGCTGGAAGCAGATTTCAAAGACGGTGGTGGGGTCAGGCAGGCCTCCGATGGTGATCAGCGTCTTCACGGCAAAGTAGTAACAGCGGATGTAGCTGTGGAGATGAAAATGGGGAAAAAAGAGCTTCAGCTTGTGGAAGCGCAGTAGGAATCAAAGAACCTGGAACATTTTAAACGCTGTACTTTCTGCTGGGATTTGCTTCCTTCATGGACTTCAGGGAGAAGCAGTCAAAGACAATCACACGGCTTCAGTTTTAGAGAAAACATAATTGCCAGGCCAGAAGAGCTTTGGGAAACAAAGCATTATGGCCACTTTTAGACGCCACTGTTCTATCTTTCATCTTTCCGAGATTCAGAAAGAGACAGAAAGACACTGAGTCAATCTCAAATCTTTAAAATGAACCCCATTTATTGCGAAAATCAGTAAATCTATGGTATTCATGTATATTAACAGTTAAGTGAGGTGAGAAGTGGAGTTGGTGATGGCAGGTTCTTACGCATTGCCTTTTCCATCGTAGACCCATTTGGTGGATCCCAGTCCTTCGTAGTCGGATCCCCAGTAGAAGAGGCAGGCATTGATGTGCAGGGAGTACAGCAAGTACATAGAGGTTCGGATCACCCTGACACACATCAGCAGAAACAAAAATAACGTCAAAAGGACCAGAACTGAAACAGGACAGATATCTAATAAAATAAACAATAATTCATGCCCGGCGTTCCTCAAAGATCCATTCTGGGGCCACTGCTAATTAATTTCTTTGTAAATTAGAGCAATAAAATAGTTTTTCTGTTTGTATTTTTCATGCACTGCTGGTTTTGTATTTTATAATTTTATGTTGTTAATTTAATATTTCATTTTTTTGTTTGTAGTTTTTCATGCACCTGGGGGGGTCCCATAATGCACTGTTTCTTCTCATTCACCTTTATTTACTTGTTTACACTTCACTCTGTATTTAATCATTATTATTAATCTCTGGCTCTCTTCCACAGCATGTCTTTTGTCCTGTCTCTCTCTCCTCAGCCCAACCAGTCACAGCAGATGACTGCCCCTCCCTGAGCCTGGTTCTCCCGGAGGTTTCTTCCTGTTAAAGGGGAGTTTTTCCTTCCTACTGTCGCCAAGTGCTTGCTCATAGGGGGTTGGTTTGACTGTTGGGTTTTCTCTGTGTTATTATAGGGTCTTTACCCACAATACAAAGGGCCTTGAGGCGACTGTTTGTTGTGATTTGGCGCTATATAAATAAAACTGAATTGAATTGATTTGAATTGAATCTGTGTGCAGCACAGAGGAAAACACAGACAGCGATTAGAGCAAGACGATAAGTACACACTTTGTGTCCTTTTATCGGTTATATGAACTGATACAAAGCAGCAAGTTCAGCCTCAGAGCCCAACCTAATTCACAGCTGGGAAAGCCGCCTCGCTTTTCTCCTGTAATACACACCATGCTGTGAAACAGCGGTAGAAAACTTCACATCGAGACGGCAGAGTCACGCCCTTCTGCCGCTTTCTTCACATGTTCTCAGTTCCAGACCAGCTAGCTTGTGGGGCTGGAGTTGAACATGTTTTTAGCCGAGCACTGAGTGCGTTCGCAGTGGAAAAACCGCTGAACGGTTCAAATACTGACACCGGCACCGGAACCCCATCAGTGGAAAAAGGGCCCATGTGACAAACCTGAATAATGATCCTGAGTTTACTAAGCTGATGTTATCTCATATTATGGGATTATAATTTTTTTTTGCCTTTCTGTTATGGAGACATGGACAAACAGTGGAGTGTGTGGACACTTTCCTCACCTGTAGATATACGCTTTCTTCATCACAGATTCCATCCTGTCATTGAACTCAAAGAAAACCATGTACTGAGAGAGGGAAACAACAGTCAGCTGTTCATCCTGAGCACTCAGCTCAGTCGTGAATGAAGCAGAGAAACCTTCTGACCTTCAACAGACGAGGGAACCTCAGCAGGGAGTTAACTCCAGTGAAATAGTAAAACACCTCCAAGGGAAACAGGCTGATGACGTCCATCTGCACATAGCAAACACTCATCAGGGGAAACACTGCAGTGCAGTTAAAATTCATCTATCGACATGAATGGAAATGCAAGAAGCTCAGAGGACCTGAATGTATGTGACAGCTGAGGAACTACAAAGATACACAGAGCTTCAACATAAGAGTGTTAATTTGAAAGGGAACAACAAAAGCAGTGCAGTGGGAACACTGTACAAACACACGAATATCTAACAGACCTGTTTGTTTTGTTTGGCATTTATGCATGCATAGGATGATACCATGATTCTCACTCTTTCAGTTCCCTGATGGACTCTTCCAAAAGGAAGTTAATCTAATTAAGTTTAATCTAATCTAATCTCTAATTTAATGCGACCATAATTTACAAAATGAGCATCATGTTTAATTCAATGAGACCTGAAACTGAGACTGAAACCATGAAAGGTTTCCTGAGCTCAGAGTTAAGAGGCTCATTCTCTCATAGACTCTTAAACAGACTTCTTGTTACAAGCAGAGGAGTCGCCCCCTGCTGGCTGTTAGAAAGAACGCAGGTCTCCACATTGATTTTTAAGTACAGCAGCCGTCCCTAAAATTCAGACCACCGCAGCTGTTTTAGAAATATGAAACTCTTCTCTATCCTACTTTTTAAATGGCTTCATTTCAACAGTTAAGTTTATTTTTAAAATAAAAGATTTAATTATTTGATTATTTTTTGATTTCTTATAACTGATGGGGGGGCAGACTTCTCACCTTAAATCTCTCAGTGGTCATGTAATGCTCTCTCATGTCCTTCTTGTCACACTGTGAAAAAGACGTTCCAGATCAAAGATGGTGTTTCTGAGCTAAACTTTATGGGATAAAATGAAAGAAGTCTTATTTGTCGTTTCATCTCTGCTGACCACGATGTCTCCGCCACGGACGAACTGCAGTCTGGGCTGGAAGATGAGGATGTCAGTGATGTAGATGAGGTCGCAGGTGTAGTCAGCCAGCAGCCACAGGTGGATGTTTTCGGGGGTTTGGTAAGGAAAGGCCCAGCGGACGGGAATCAACCACACGTTCCAGTTCCACGCCGCCACTACGAAGAACAGCCAGATCACGTAGATCAGGTCTGTGGGGGCAAGAACCAACAGATCAAACATCATGCTGATCATCGTGTGTGATGGAAAAGAAGAAACCCATCAGAAATCCTGTCAGCAGAGTCGTGACTATCATTTCAACATCTTACTGCAGCGCCACCTATTTGTAGGGACCTGAATTTCCTGTGGAGCTGATAACAGGAGATTAGAGCTGGGTCTGTGACTCAGCAACTTTGGGAGTCATCGTCACAGCTGAGGTTCTAAAAGAAGCGGCCATAGCCACCATGACACCACCCACTGATCTGTGGACTGCATTTTGAATTTGGTGTTTAAACTTAATGAGATGGTGGAGCTGGGAGGAGCAGAGAGGGGATGTGACTGTCCTAAAATGTGCTGCTACACAGAAATAGTTTTCTCACCAGTGAACGGGTCGATGCTGGAGGGGAAGCGGAACTCCAGGATGGCTCGGAGCCAGTCCGGCATTGAGGGAAGTGTGGGCAGTTTGGGAATTTTGACCTGATATCCCAGAAGTTCAAATTTAAGCCCCGTCTCCTCTTCCTCTCCTCCTCCTGGCGCCACTTCGTCTTTCTTCTCCTCTCCTGGGGGAGGTGGTGGAGGAGGGGGAGGTGGAGCTTTGCTTGGAGCTGTAGGGATCAGAGAAAAAGAACGTTTACACTGACGTATTGAAGTGCAGGTGAAATAAAGGAACAGTTAGTATTTAATGCAACGTTTAATCTCATCATTTATTCAAACATGTGACGTCTGCACATCCGTCACAGAAACCTGAGCACCTCCGTGACCTCTCACCAACATCAGCTTCAAAGCTCCTGAAAGGCTCAGAAAGCAGGCTCGACTCAACCCTTCGACCGATCTCACAAACGTCTAATAAAAGAACGCTGTCCTAAAATCCCGACAGCACATCTCCATCAATCAATCCTGGACTCTCTTACTTTTGTTTATGAGTTTATTTATTTAACAAAAGGGTGATGAACAAAGTTAGAGATGAGTTATCTGCAGTTCAGAAAACTCAGGTTTCTTCAAACTGAAGTTCAAATCAGATTTTTAATTTAGATCCACGTCCCGGTTCTCTGAGGCCTCCACTGTCATGTAGCTGCTGGATTCTGGTGAAGTTATTTTTATGTTCACATGTTTATGGAAGCCATCTATAACAGAGCTTTCAGATTATCACAAACCTTTAAGCCTTTAATCACCATCACATGTTGTATGTGCTGGTTGGAAGGTCTCCTTTGGCCTTCTCCTATTTTCCACCGTTCAGCCTGCATTACAAACCCTAAGGAAGTAACCGTCTGTGGTTCCAAGACTTGTTCACTGAAACCAAAGTGAACCTGGAGGAAAGGTGTGCATCTTCTGTAATCAGCTACAACAGCAACAGAATCTCAGCTGGTCCTTCTAAATGACTTTAAGGTGATTTTAAATGACTCTGAGTCTTTATAAGGTTGAAAAACATTGTGGGAGCCGCTCATTAATGCTGCTGCCCAACTGTGACCTCCATCAGTCTGTGACCTCCATCAGTCTGTGACCTCCATCAGTCTGAGAGAAATTTCTACCTGGTTCATCACAGTTGCATAAAAACAAATAAAAACAAACAAATAAATATTTTGGTAATATTGTTATCAAGATACTGAGAGAATATTAGCCCATTAAAAAAAACACTAGAACATTGAAATAGAGTTCATTCTTTACTTATTTACTGTCTGTTCTGCTGTAGCTCCGCCCCCTGAAACAGTAAACCTCACTTCCTAAAAGCTTTAAATGAAACTAGATTCATGCATAAGCATCTATTTATATAAAACTGGTTGGGTTTTCAAACTCAAGTATTTTGAAGCTGTGGTTTGGTTTTACTTCATTAAAGCTTTGAAAGCTCCTCCTGCTGCAGACGCTGTGAAAGAAAAGATCAACCTGACTCATTAAACCAGTTTCTACGTACAAGCTGTCGGACTTTCCTCCTCCGATTCATCCGGGTCGACCAGCCTCTCCTTCTGCCGCTCCGTCCGACCTTTGAACAGTCTGACGAGCTCGTTGAGGCGGTCCTGGACCACCACGCTACCGATGCTGGCAGCAGACAGAGGACGATTCCTGGGGGACAACAACAGGACGGTAAATATGGAGGACAGACAGATCTGAGCAGGAAGCTCAGTGTGAGCGTCTGTGTGATGTCGCTCACTCATCATCTGCAGTCAGGTAGTCTCCCTGATGGGACCAGGCCTTCAGACCAACCCTCAGCAGCTCGGGATCATCCTCGTCTGCAGACTCGTCACCTGCAGCACTACAAACATCAAGAGGAAACAAGGAGACGCTCCAGATTCTGAATATCAGAACACATTAAAGCTGCCAGAGATGATGTCCCTCAATCCAGACCACATAAAAGCAGCTACAATCTCAATACTGATGAGAGTTCGAACAATGAGTTAATTTCAAGCTTTCCAAGAGAGGTTTGGTGTTTGAAGGCCCACAGAGAGTTCAGTGGAGTGTGTGGTACATCTGTGAGTTTAAAGGCATTTCAGATTTCCTTTTATTCAGTGGACAGTTTTTCTGTATCCAGAACAAAAACCATTTATACTCATCTAACCCAGACCAGATCAGAGACATTTGGGGCCTTTTTAATGCAATTATTTGACCAATAATACGGCTGCTGTGTGCTTCATTGGACTAACAGACTAAAGGCAGAGCTCCAGTTTGCTGAGTGAGATTCTGGGATTTTGATTGGATGTCACTGATTAGCAGGTATCTGTGTCTGCATCACAGGAGCATCTGCTGTAAAGACTTCTGCTGGATTTGCATGATTCATGTCTCATTTTTGAATCCATCAAGACCATCTGAACACCAAACTTACATCAAAGACCATCTGAGGTCCATGCTGCAAATGAGTATTTGAGACCCTTCTATGATGTTGTAGGGCTGTCTTGGTTGACACGCCTCTGCAGCATCACGTGGAGATCTGGTGCAGTGCCATTGGATTGGCAGACCGGGGTGGTGGTCCCCATCTTTAGGAAGGGAGACCGGAGGGTGTGCTCCAACTTTCGGGGGATCACACTCCTCAACCTACCCGGTAAGGTGTATGCCAGGATGCTGGAGAGGAGGGTCTGCCCGTTAATCGAACCTTGGATCCAGGAGGAACAATGCGGTTTTTGTCCTGGTCCTGGAACACTGGACCAGCTCTTTATCCTCTCAAGGATATTCCAGTGTGCATGGGAGTTTGCCCCACCAGTCTACATGTGTTTTGTGGACTTGGAGAAGGCATTCGACCGTGTCCCTCGGGGTATCTTGTGGGAGGTCCTGCGGGAGTATGGGGTCTCTGGCCCGTTGTTGCGGGCCATTCAGTCTCTGTACAACCACAGTGAGAGCTTGGTCCCTATATAATATAATATGTCAGACTCATTTCCTGTGGGTGTTGGACTCCTCCAGGGCTGCCCTTTGTCACCGATTCTGTTCATAATTTTTATGGACAGAATTTCTAGGCGTACCCAGGTGGCGGAGGGCTTCTTCCTTGGTGGCCTCAGAGTCTCATCTCTGCTCTTTGCAGATGAAGCAGCCCTGTTGGCTTCATCAGGGGGTGGCCTCCAGCTTGAAACGGTTTACAGCTGGGTGTGAAGCGGCTGGCATGAAAATCATACCTCTAAGTCTGAGGCCATGGTCCTCAGCCAGAAAAAGGTGGAGTGTTCTCTCCAGCTCAGGGACGAGCTCCTGCCCCAAGTGGAGGAGTTCAAGTGGGAGATCGACAGACGGATCGGGGCTGTGTCTGCAGTGATGCAGACGCTGCACCGGTCTGTGGTGAAGAGGGAGCTTAGTGTAAAAGCGAAGCTGTCGATTTACTGGTCGATCTACGTTCCTACCCTCACCTATGGTCACGAGCTTTGGGTAGTGACCGAAAGAATAAGATTGTGAATACAAGCGGCAGAAATTAGTTTCCTTCAAAGGGTGGCTGGCCTCTCCCTTAGAGATAAGGTGAGGAGTGAGGCCATCTGGGAGGGGCTCAGAGTAGAGCTGCTGCTCCTCCACATCGAAAGGAGCCAAAAAAAAGGGCTCAGGCATCTGATTAGGTTGCCTCCTGGCCGCCTCTTGGGTGAGGTGTTCCAGACATGTCCTACCAGGAGGAGGCCTCGTGGTAGACCCAGGACACGCTGGGGAGATTATATCTCTTGGCTGGCCTGGGAACACCTTGGGGTCCCTCCGGATGAGCTGGAGGAGGTGGCTAGGGAGAGGGAAGCCTGGGCTTCTCTGCTTAGGCTCCTGCCCCTGCAACCTGGCCCTGGATAAACGGAAGAGAATGGATGGATGGATGGATGGATGGACCCTTCTACACGCAAGCCGACCTACTTAATGTGCACCACTCTAATTGGTAGTTGCTTCAATGGTTTTCAATAAAGTTGAGAAAAGTTCAACTCGTGGTTAGCAAGTTATTGTGGTCATTCGGTCTCTCCTTGCTCTGGATGTTTCATCACTGCTAGCTTCTTCTTGGACTCTGATGCTGCAGACATGATGCACTCTGGACCAGATGAGCTTCAAGATCAACAGGCACAAAACTAGCACCTACTAACCAATCAGGTGCTCTGGAAAATAGCATCTGCATTCCTGTGAGATTCCTCAGATCTGGGTGTAGTTTGTATGCTCAGTACCACAGAATGCTTAGATTAACTTAGACCCATCACACACAGCAACATCTGTGCTCATTATCTGTTCGAGCTCTTCATTCTAACATCACACATCTTCTGTGAAATCATTCCTTCTGCTAAACAACATGTTTCTGATTAGTCAACGCTGGAAGCTCCACCTCTTTCAGGTGACCATATTCATACCTAGATTGATAAAGCTTGGGTTCATGTGACCTCGATCCTGACTGATGATGAAGGTGAAGCCAGGGAACAGAAAGATATCCCAGGTACAATATGTGGAGCTTTCTTTGGGGCACAAGCCTCTGAACATGAAGATATAAACCAGTTTCAGATAGGATAAAAAAAAAAAAAAAGATTTAAAGACATCATTTAGTACTGATTTTAATTCAGCAATGGTACAGCTGTGTCACTGTATTATTATTTATTTTTATCATATTTGAGTTATTATTGAGATAAATCAATAATAACTCAGCAGCTTAGCAGGATAAAAATTAAAGAAGAAATGGGACATAAACATGAAACATTTCTTAGTCTGGTAACCCTGAGGCCTGTGAGCAGCACACCTGTCTGTTACCTGAGCTCTGGGGCTGTGAGATTGTTGGGTTCTGGTTCTGGGGTCGTGATAATCTGTGGGATGTTCAGGCCTTTTCCTTCCCCCACATCCATGGCCTCCACCTTCAGCTCCGGAGCTCCAGCCAGACCTTTACTGCAGCTCTCTGAGGACCAGAAGAACATACTGTTGGACCTCAGGTGACGTCTACCTGCGGCTCAGAAGCCTCCAATAAGTGAACCACGTTTCAGGTTGATGTTAATATGCTGTGATGTTACAGGCAAAATAAAAGGAGAGTTTAGGGAAGTTTTGAAGAAACTTCCAAAACTCCAGCATCATTTTAAACTTTTGCTTTCATAGATGAGGCTGAATGTTGCTCCTCCAACGTGCTTCACAAACTCCAGACATCCAGAGGACAGAAAAAGATCGATTTCAATTTTTAAGGTCAGAAAAATGTGGATTTATTGTCCCTCAGAAAAATAAAGTCTGTTCTCCAATTTACAGCTCTGTTACTGAGCATTAATCACTGCATGTAACATTAGCTGGAAATAACCCCAAAGCAGCTGCTGGAGCTTTGAAATTGAATGGTTTTACTGTTATCAGCTCATTAAATGGTCCTCATCAGTCCCTGAATGACTTGTAGGCCCCTCTCTGGACCCACTAGCTTCACAGCATGTTACTGTGTATGATTTTAACCTTTGACCCATAAACCCATAAAATGATGCAGACAGAGTCACAAAGTCCAGCTCACAGATTCTTGAATTTTCTTTGTCAACCCTAAATGAGAATTTAGGTGCTATTCACAAAATTATTGCACAGTATAGTTGCCAGTTGCAGCCTCATAGTTCTTTAATGTTGGTTGATGATTTGGCTGCAAAACAGTCAGTAAACTATTTAAAATGCTCCAAATTTGTGGCTACAGCAAAGGGACGAGCACACAGCAGAAAGGTGAAGCCTGGCAGCCCAAACATCCACCTCCTCCTGATTACCTGCAGTGTGTTTAGCTGGTAGCTGATGGTGAAGCACAGCAGAGCTGAAGAGCATGATGGAAGCGAGGATGAGGAGGAAGTGGGACATTTGGAGGCATCAGGTGTGTTTTTGTTTTGTTTGGCAAGTCAAAAGTTTCAACCTAATTAGAAGTCTATGAGGTGTCTCTAAGGGGCTGGAGGAGGAGGGCGGGGGTCAAGGCTGCTAAGGATTCTGGGATTTGGACTTAAGGTCTCTGAAGCGGCTGTAGATGCTCATGCAGTATTGTTGCGCCTGCTTGGTGAGCTGCGACAGCTCCTGGGTCAGTTGGGCAAGCTCCGGCGGTGGCACCGGCACTGACAGCGTGGGAGGGGTGAGGTTATGGTCACGCATCAGCTTCCTGCAGCTGTCCAGACACTCGGCAGCGTGCGGGAATCGAAGCAGAAAGCTCTTTATTGGAGAGCAAATATCAGGAACTAGACAGAGAAACAGCAGTGAGACGATGAGAACTACTGAAAACTGGAACATGCAAGGTAACGAGGGACAAAGAAAAAAGAAGAAGACGTTGGCACTAAAGGACGGAAAAGACCAAACAGATAAATCATTTTACAGATTTCAGGCTCACCTCCACCTTCTTCTTCTTCTTCTGCTACTGCGCTGGTCTGACAAGAAGAAAAACACCATATTAATCATTATTAAAAGCATGATGTATATGCAAGTCTGTCACAGGAACATGAACAGCTAAGCTAGCTCATTCCAGTGATGAGGACCATGTGATGCAGCTGAAAGATGCTTCCAGGCTTCCTGCAACTGGTTTCTGTGTTTTAAGTGAGATAATCTAAAGTAATTATTCAGAGATGAACTCGTGTAGAGTGTTGGTTTATGGAAATGAGACACTGAAGAACAAAAACATTAAGCCCACATTAACATCTCTGGAGGTGTTGGTGGTATCTGGCACCAGGACAGCAGATCTTTAGGGTCCAACACCCTGCATGCAGTTCCTGGACCGTCCCTCCAATTGTCAGCAGGCTCCTGCTGCTGCCCACAGGGAGGAACCCACAGGTTCAGAGATGCGTCGTCTTCTGCACAGACTCCTTGTTCTTAGGTCTTGGTAACTGCAGAAGTCTTTTGTTTACCAACATATCTCTGACCCGTCACATTTTCAGCAGAGTCAACCTTAGTCACTTCTTCAGGTAGAGGTAACTATCTTTGGTTTAGTTATTTTATACATCTTATCTAACACCAGGCCATGCGAGCAGCAGTCTAAGGAGAGATGACCACACCTCTGCCCTTCCATCTCCTCTTCAGGGGGAACACCGAGGCATTCCCAAACCAACCAAGACAAGCTCTCCAGCGTTTCTTGGGTCTACCCCAAGATCTCCTCCTGGTTTGACATGCCCCAAACCACCTCAGCTAGGAGGCCTGCAGGAGACATCTGGTCAGATGATGAACTGCTTCAACTGGCTCCTTTTCAGTGTGGAGGAGTCATGGTTCTACTCTGAGCTCCTCCTGATTGACTGCGCTCCTCCCCTCTCTAAAGGAGAGCCCAGACATGTTGTTTCCTCAATCTCATTCTGTCAGTCACTAGCTCATGGCCATAGGTGAGGGTAAATCAACAGCTTCACCTTCAGACGACACACCAACCCCTCTGTTAATGTCACTCATGAACAAGACCCTGAGGTACTTGAACTCCTCAGTACATCAGCGGGAAACTACCATGTAACTCAAAGTACAGGAGACTATCACCTGATCCATGGCAATGGGTGGAGCTTGTGGAGGTAGCGGCTCAGGCTGTTGGGAGACTGGTTCTACATCTGTTGAAGAAAGAGTGGCTTCTTCGGGTGCTTCAGATTCAGTTGGTGGAGTTGGGGGTTTAGGGCTTTCCTGAGGCTCCACCTTTTCCCCTTGAGTTGTAGCTTTGGTTTCATCTTGAGCTGGACAAACATCTACCAGGCACCTGTGAAGAAGACCCGGTGTCATTAACACCAAAGAAGAAACCAGGCCTGCAGAAAAGCTGCAAAGCTGATCCTTCCACTGATATCATGTGTGCTGCCTTCAGTTTCATTAGTGTAGCAACGATTCACAGCAACAATAATGCTTGATCATGCTACATCATAAGGTGAGTATCTCACAGAATGAGAGAGAGAGACCCAACAGTTTCCTCTGAGCCGCACGTGGAGACAAACTTAACTGTTAATGAGGGAGGAGCTGACAGGAAAATGCTGACGCTTTAAAACCTGGGTCCTGTTTTCTTTAAAAATGTTTGGAGCCGATCTAAGATTCAGAAAGAAGGCTGTGCCATGAACCCACGGACAAACGTCTGAGTTAAGATGTGTGCTTGTTTATGTACTTGTCAGTAGGTACCCTCTGGGTACACGCTTCCTGTTTGGCCCAGATGTGGCCAACATTTCCAGGTTTCTCTGGGTAGTTTGTATTGATTAACATAGGCCACATGTCAGGCCTGGTGTTGCCTTATGCATCCCAGATCAGGCAAAAAGTGTCTCTTGTTTGGGTAACGCTGTGGCTCACTGGCATTCCTGCTCATTAGTGAACCGATACCGAACATTTTTGAAAAATAGGGCCCAGATTTGTGCACAGCGTCCGAGAATTTTATTTTAAGGTGCAGTTCAACCATTTTTTCATCCTTGGCTCAAATTTAAACACATCAAATTCTCTCCAGAAATGCTGAGTCACTTACATTTTTTTTTATTTTGTCAACTATTGGAGGTTGTTTTGGAAATAACAGGATTCTTTCAGCAATATTGTAGAACATGCACTCGATTATAAGGCCTGTCCTGTTGGCACAGTGTTGCTAATGAAGCTAATGTTGTTTGTTTGTGCTAATAAATGTGACAGAAGTCACGATATTTCAATAGATAAAGGAAAACTTTGGACTTGGCATTGGACAAACAGTCACAGACTCAATGGTCAGTAGGACTGGTCCTTTGGGGGTTGAATGTCTGTTCTACAGTTCGCTGTAATCCAACGTTCGTCAAGATGTCATCCAACTGACCAGGAGACCAATGTGAAAGACTGCTGAAAATCAGCGCGTCATCTTCAGCACTGGAGATGTTTATAAACAGAAACGATGAATAAGAGGTGTGTTTGGTATTTGCAGCGAGTGGATCTTTAACTATAGCTCCACCATGATGAATTGATCAGAAGCAGATGAAACACCCGGCTGGCTGACAAAAACAGAAATGCAGAATTCTGTGTGGTTAAACATCTATAAAAAAGTCCAACCTACCTTTTGAGATCTGCCCTGATTCGCAGAAGAAAAGTAGGAAAAAAGTAGCACAAAATAAAGATAAATGTAATCACTGCAATCACTGAAGTAAGCAGCAAAGCTCCGGCAGAAGCAGCAGATGGTAAACTTCTGGGCATTAAAACTATTTGGGACCAAAGTCCTGCCCTAGTTTCTTGACAATGGTGAGCAATGAAACGCACTCTAAGATAACTGGACTACAAAGGAAACAGGTAACAACAGTAGGTTAGAATACAACAGCCCCATCTACTGTTAGCTTTGAGTATTGTTTGAGACCAAAGAGCTATATCAGAGAACAGCATGTGACCCCCACTATGCCAGTTTGCTGAAGTCAGGTCTTTGGGTCTGAGGTTCACTGTTAACACCAGGAATCAGGTGATTCTTCTCAGGTTAAATCTGTGGTGTGAGGTCCATTACATTAGGTGAGGTCTGGCATGCTGGCTGAGCCACTGTTGCTATGTTTCCACCGCCAAGGTGCCGATGCTCGTGCCAGTGCTGGTGTCGGTTTCAATGAACCGGAGAAACGCTTAAGAACGGGTCTGCGTTTCCACCGTGCTTTGTGAACTGATCCTTTACGTATGAGTGTGGGCGGGTCCTCTTCTGGACACGGAAGCCGAAGGGCACAAACGTGGGAGAACGTGCCCCCCTTTCTTGTGCTGCGAACACATTTTCAATTCAATTTTCAATTCAATTTTATTTATATAGCGCCAAATTACAACAAACATTATGGCAGCAGCCTAGGCCTATAGCAGCATAACTAAGGGAGGGTTCAGGGTCACCTGATCCAGCCCTAACTATAAGCTTGATCAAAAAGGAAAGTTTTAAGCCTAATCTTGAAAATAGAGAGGGTGTCTGTGTCCCGAATCCAAACTGGGAGCTGGTTGCACAGAAGAGGGGCCTGAAAGCTGAAGGCTCTGCCTCCCATTCTACTCTTAAGTATCCTAGGAACCACAAGTAAGCCAGCAGTCTGAGAACAAAGTGCTCTATTGGGGTGATATGGTACTATGAGGTCTTTGAGATAAGGTGGGGCCTGATTATTCAAGACCTTGTATGTTAGGAGAAGGATTTTAAATTCTATTCTAGATTTAACAGGGAGCCAATGAAGAGAAGCCAATATGGGAGAAATCTGCTCTCTCTTTCTCTCTTTAGCATCCAAATCAAACTACTGCAGCATCTGTGTGCAGCACAGAGGTAAGCGCAGAGATTAGAGCAAGATGACAAGTACGCATTTTGTGTCCTTTTATCTGTTATATGAACTGATACAATTGCACTGAACGCTTCAAAAACAGGCCTATGGCAGCTGGCTGCAGATCAGATTAGGTTTAAACATTTATACATGGTTTTCAACTATATGAGATGCTCAAATCAAAAAGCTTTAATCAGAAAAACTGTAGCACAAAAGTGTATGTAAGACGTTCATTTAACAGATAACGTCTTCTAGGTTCTGAAACTAACCCTAACCCTACTCCTAAGTGGTTCACCAAGAACCTTCATTCAAAATGAGCATTCCTCATCAGGAGGGCATATTCATGGGAACTAGAAATGATGCTATGGCTAATTAAATCCTGGTTGTGAAACAATGGATCAACTCCTGCAAATACACTGAAGAGTTATGGAAGTGTAAACCAAGTGTAACGTGACCTTTGAACCAGGTTTCTTTACAGTCTTTTAAGGAAGGAACTATGGGAGAACTGACCACAGGGCCCTCTGGTTTTATCCATTGAGTTCTCCATTTATTCCAATTCTCCCAGTGACCTCCTAATTTCAGATCCTAATGAAGGGAGTCAAGTTCTAACAGCTCTGTTAAAAAGAAAGGGATACTAGCCAAGAATAGGGCAGGACTTCAGTTTGCTCTAAAAAGCCATAAAAAGTTTAAAGCTTCATAGATCTGATAATACCAAGGAACAGCCTCTTAGTGCAAGCTTATGTGCAGGAAATGTATATATTTTAGTTTCTCACTCTACATGAGGAACAAATAAAAGAAAATTCTATTAATGGCCAAACTTACTGATCGGATTTAGTTCCTTCCTCAGCAATGGTCTTGTTTTTATATTCTTCTGTCTCTTTATTTTCCTCAGGACTCTGATTCTCTGTGCTGTCCTCACTGTCCTCCTGTAGGTTTTGTAACCTGAACAGCATGCAGCAAATGACAAACCAAATGGAGAGTCCCGATCAGACACCTCAGACAGCTGAGGTCATCAAGTCCACTCAATTCAGCAGCTAAAGGCAGCAGTGTCAGAGTTCAGCAGACAGCAGCAGAAATGGAGATCAAGCCTGCTGTTAAACTAAAGAGGGTACACAGCTTCATCTCTGACTTTACCAGCAGAAGCTGCAAAAACTGTACACTAAAATTGGTCAGCATGGATATGCATATAAGAAACTTTATGCATATCCAAACTTGCAAGATAAGGCCTTAAGGGTAAGGGAATGGACATTAGAGATGGTGTGACCTAAAAACAGCTGTTATTAATGAAACCTGTGGTATTTAAACTTTGGTCAGTCTTCTGTAGCTATCAATCTGTAAGCTAGCATCAGTCACCAAATGAACAAAGAATGTCCTGCACTGTTATTACTATAAATACTATGTGACTTGTACATTGTATTCACCATCCAAATCACTAAATTCAGGTGTTCCAGTCACTTCCATATCCACAGGTGTATCAAACAAGCACCTAGGCATGCAGACTGCTTCTACAAACATCAGTGAAAGAATGGGTCGCTCTCAGGAGTTCGGCGAACTCCATTGTGGTACCATGATAGGATGATACCTGTGCAACAAATCTAATTTGAAAGTCCTCACTGCTAAATATTCCACAGTCAGCTGTCAGTGGGATTATAACAAAGTGGAAGCGATTGGGAACTACACCAACTCAGCCATGAAGTGAAAGGCCATGTAAAATCACAGAGTGGGGTCAGAGGATGGTGAGGGTCATAGTGCACAGAGGTCACCAACTTTCTGCAGAGTCAATCACTACAGACCTCCAACCTTCATGTGGCCTTCACATCAGCTCAAGAACAGTGTGTAGAGAGCTTCATGGGATGGGTTTCCATGGCAGCTGCATCCAAGCCTTACATCACCAAGCTCAATGCAGAGTGTCGGATGCAGTGGTGTAAAGCACGCCGCCGCTGGACTCTAGAGCAGTGGAGACGTGTTCTCTGGAGGGATGAATCACACTTCTCCATCTGCCAATCTGATGGAGGAGTCTGGGTCTGGTGGTTGCCAGGGGAACGGTACCTGTCTGACTGCATTGTGCCCAGTGTAAAGTTTGATGGAAGGGGCGGTATGGTGTGGGGGTGTTTTTCAGGAGCTGGGCTTGGCCCCTTAGTTCCAGTGAAAGGAACTCTGAATGCTTCAGCATACCAAGACATTTGGGACAGTTTGATGCTCCCAACTCTGTGGGAACAGTTTGGGGATGGCAGTATAGTGTATCTTATACAGTGACTTTGATGCCAGTGTATATCATAAATGATGACAACAAAGTTGTCTTGGCTGTTACTGGAGTTATACACTTTTGTGCTGTTACATGATGGACTGTTTGGCATTATATCTAAGTTAGTATTAATTGGTGAACTAGCTAACCAGCATTTACACTCCAGCTAATTAAGCAAGATTCAGATAGCCAGCTAGCTAATTTAGATACCTTAGCTTAATTATATGACAACAGAAATAGTTTGCAATAAAGTACTTTGCATGTTATCAGCACAAGCAGCCCTGGGAGTGAGGTATGTGAGGTAGCATGCAGTTTGTTCATGTTAACAAGTAAGCTAGTGTTTGCCTACCTTAGCCAGAAGATTGACAGCTCTGATTTTAGGGAACAAAACCAGCTGTAAGCTGCCATTGAAAGACCCCCATCAATCAAATGCTCTCAATCTCATGCTCAACCTCATTCCCCCAGATTTCTATCAGATAAAACTAGCTTTCTTCTGGTTAATGTTAGCTAATCCTGTAAGCATGAATGTCACATCCTTTGATTTTAATATAAAATGTATTGTATGAAAAAGAAAAAGAGTCCTTCCGTTAGAAACCAGCCTGTTGTTCAGGGCAGCAAAGCGAGTCGGGTAAGGTCTCTTCTTATTAAGTAAAGTAACACCATGTTCACACACTGGAAATATAATGTGCTGCATGGATCATGTTTGAATAGGTAAGAAAGTTGTTGTTTCACCACTAGCTTAACGGACCAGGGATGTTTCACACCTGTTCCATCACTTTCAGTTCATAAAAAAGGTGCAGAAGCCATATGCTAGGAGTGCAGCAGCAGCATGTAAGACAGCAGTGTTGTTAGGTGGGCTTCGTGAAAATAGACTTACTCTGGATCATCCTCGTTTTCTTCTTCCAGGATGTTGGGGAGTCTGTTGAGATCAAACGGGAGCATCTCGAGGTCTCAGGTTTAGATTTCTGGACTGTTTACTGTACATTACTGATCAAATGTTTGGGATGTTTGAGATACTATGGAGATTTTTTCTTGATAAATCATAAAAAGCTCATAGGTTGGAGATGGAGGGTTTTGCCATGGCGCTACTTATACGCAACGTTTTGTGTTTATTTGACTTACTGTTCATTGGATTCTGGTAGTGTTTCTATGACAATCTTAGCTGAATGCTCCACCTCGAGCTGGCGGACTGCCTCCTCTGCTGCCTTCCTGGCCATCTCTTCAGCCACACGGGCTGCCTCCAGGCGCTCCTGCTGCAGCCTGTAACAAGGTCACTCAATAGTCATAAACTGGACAAATTATGCAACACACTGAAGTAACAAATGCATCTAAGCCAAAGCAGCTTCCGTAGTGTTGGACACCCCACAGACATTGTCATCCTTATTGCACATGTGAGACAAAAGAATGAGGCTAACCTTTCCTCCATGTGAGCTAGAACTGCCTCTCCAGCCTCCTTTTTGATGCTGTCCATCAGTGGAGTCAGCTCATCCATCTGCGTGTCTTTATCTTCAGTCTGCAACCGGTCATGATTTTATTTATGTAGCATCAATTCACAACAGCAGTCATCATCAGGGCACCTGACGATTCTGTACTCTGGCAGTACTGTGATAACATCTGGACATATGTTACTACCACTTTATCCTTCGCCATGGGATCGGACCCCGATTCTGAAGTACAACAGTACTTATGCCTGTACAACTAGTACTACAATGGTCTTTACACTAGTACTATGGTGGTACTGTATTCAAAGTGCTGTGGCAGCTCTTCTGGCACCACCACGATACTACATGAAGTACCTTTGTGGTTACCCTGAAACTTCCTTAATAACCAACAGTACATGGTACCATTTGCCATAGGGTCTATAGTGGTATTACCATTTTACTGTTGCCATGGTACTGGAGTACTGGCATCTTGGTTCAGAAGGGCATACAATGGTATAACTAGTATTACAATGGTATTTGAAATGCTGTGGTGCCCATTGAGCTTACTCTGGAAATAACTTCCTCTGGTAATAATATTTTCCCTTTAAAGATTTTATTAAAAAATGATCAGGGTACCATTCAGATAGCCACAGTGCGTACAGTGGTATTACCACTTTATTCTTTCAAATGGCACTGGGATTGTTGGACCCTTGTTCTGAAAGACAAAAGTACATACAACTTGTACAATCCTTCAAAGTGTTAATGGTTTTTATTCTAGTACTACCACAGTGGCACTGGGAGTGCCTTTATAGTTACTCTGCAACTTCCATAATGCCATAATTGGTTCCATTTAAACTTAACTTTCTGGTGTTCTGATACTGTTACCTGACTTTTATTTATGTTAGGTCTACGTTTTGGTTTAAAATACTTAGGTTGATAGTGAACATCTACAGTGATGAAGCTGGTGTGGCTCAGAGCTGCACGTTTTTGTGTTATAACCATGAGGTCAGGTCAGGCTCACCTGCTTTTTTGATGGCTTCAGATCCTTTTTGTTCTCCAGCTGTGGCTCTTCTTTCACTTCCTTCACCTCCAATTTCATCTCCTTGACTTCTTCCTGTTCAATGTCCTCCAGCACCAAGTCTGTCTTCTTCTGTTTGATACTGACTGAATAGCACATGGCAGGAAGACATGGGCTGAAAATTTTCTCTCTCTGTATGTGTTTGTATATCTTTTATAGACAAGTCCTCCTCACCGTGGATTACTGTGGTGGAACCCTTGAGAGCACCAGCTCATTTATTGGCCATTTTATATAGACATATCCCAGAAGGTCCAGTAAAAAGTGTAGTATTTGCAGTTTCATTTAAGTAGGGGTTATAATGGGAAGAATACTTAAATCTAGTAATCCTAACAGGCTGCTCAGGCTTTGGTCCATATCCTGAAGTCATCAAATACCTGATACTCAAATGTCATGGCTCAAATAAATGATTTTTACTGAAAAGTTTAGAAATAAATGCACTTTGAGTCTTTAAGGTAACTAAACTAGAATCAGTTTGACTGGTTGAACACATAATAATTGTTTGCTTGGCTGATTGATTGGTTGATTGATAGGTCTATTTCCTTTTTTCAGGTTTACAACAATAACACAACAGACACTCTTCTTCCAAACAATGTCTTTATTGTAATAAATATTAAGCAAAAGGCTTCCTTGTAGTTGTCTGCACTGATTCAGCTGCTTTTAAGCAAAAACCTTCAAAGGGGACCGCTTGTACATTACCTCGTTTTCTGGCTGGTATCATTTTAAATATTAGATTTTTATGTTTGGTTTCAAAGTTTCAAATAATGTGATTAAGCTGAAGTCATCTGCCACAGGGAACAGCACACCAATGAAGTACGATAGCACAGTTTAAAAGCACACAGTGCTGCCCCTCTGTAGGCTTCCAGAAGTCAGCCAATCAAAAGACAGTGGGCTTTTAGATAAGAGCACCTTATAGCGATGGGAGCTAAAGCAACTTGTTTCAGAGAAGAGCTCCATAAAGGGCCAGTATGAGACAAATAAGGATTATTTTCACCTCTGAATCTTGTCACGTTACTCTGGTTAAGTTCCAAAATTTAGAGCTGAAAATGAGCACAACTGGTCCCCTTTACGAAAAGCAAGCAGCTGAAGTAGACTACTGGCAATCCAGAACTTCCAGTATGAAGGAGCACCAATGGCTTGGACTTTAAACACAGCAATGTGATATAAAGACTTCCTAATCATATCTGGCCATCATTAAAGAGGACATATTCTGCTTTTTGCTTATTTTCCTTCATGTATCTCCTGTTCTGATGGTGGAAGTTCATATTGAACATGGGCAGAGTTACTAATAATGGGCTCAGTCTGCAGATTTCTCTAAACACTCAACTTCAAACTATTTTTTCTGCTCTTTGATCTGTGTGATGTCATAGAGTGAGGATAACCCTAATACAATCATCTAAGACACAGAAGCCCCACCCACTTTACAAGAAGTAGCCAATCAAAGAATGTTGTCTTAAAGGGTGAGGAGCCAAAACCATGTTTGAAACAGAGGAATGACTGAGAGGATGTATGAAGGTATAAAGGACTTGTTTGAACTGTGAATCAATCATGCAAAGCTTCTCCAGAGTCAGAGAATTAAAATGTGGAGTTGGGAATAAGCAGAATGAGTCCCCTTTAATAAAATCAGTCATACAATCATGCCCCTTGTCTAAATATAAGTTACGCACAATGGCTGTGCAAAACCTGAAAGCGTAGCTGTGCACAAACAGCTCTGAGTGTCCATCAGTCAGTTAAAGTGTCTGTTGCTGTCAGTGTCAGTGTGAGCGACTCTGTCCTGCTCTTCCTTCTCCTTTTATTTTAAGGGGCTCTGGCCGCCTTTCCCCCCTGAAACAGAAGGAGAAGAGCAGCCCAGTTAGAGTCTGCCTCACCACTGACACCAACCCCTGACCTACCATTAACCAACCAATCAGCTCGCCAGTGCATGTGTCACAGAGTAACTTAAGTGTCCGCTTTCAGTGTAAATATATCAAGAAAATTACTTTTTAAAGTATTTAAAAGAATGTGCCTGTGACTCGGGTTAGGATGCTGCTCAGTGAAAAGTTTAAGGTTCAACCAAACGTGAGAAAATTCCCACCTTACTTCCTCTAAATCAGCACAGGCTTTTATATACAATAACTTTAGTACATTTAAAGAAGCCATGCAAACTTGTATGTTCACACCATACCTGTAAAGACTCCCCTTTTTGGCCGGGAAACTCCCATATTTTACCCCTCTGTCCCGCCGTCCTCCCGTATTAGTATTTTCCCATAAATTTCCCGTATTATAATATAATAACTTAAAAAAGCATTCCTGTACCTCTCCAAAGTGAATTATGTCACTAGCCTTGCGAGAACTGCGACCTGCAGTAGCCTGAGTGGCAGTTCTCGTGAGGTTAGTGCCGACAGTGGGAACAAACCTGGAACAACAACTGGACCTCGGCTGGGCTGGTGGGATTACTCGCAGAGGGCGGTGGCAAATTTCCCTTATTTTTAAATACAAAACTTGACAGGTATGCTTCACACTATGAATATTTTCACAAGTTACACAGTACACTGAGCTGGGTTCAGCAGTTTTGAGTACAGCAGATATCCACATGAAATTCTCAGGGCTGAAAAACACACTGAGGATCTGAAAAAACTGAAACCAATTTTATACCCACTCCAAGTTTTACAGTGTACAGATAAACCTGGTTTTATTCAGCAGGATGTTTTTCTCTAACAAGCTTTCAACCACCTACAGGTGGCTGCTCAAAACAAGTTATGGCATCAAAAAGTGTCCTTTATATCAAGCTCATCTTCTAACTGTGGGTCAGAATCACTTCCTGCTCTGAGGAATGTAAACTTTCTGTTTCCCAGTGTTTCTGTCCATGCTGCTCGGTGTGGAATTCATCGCTAATAAACTAACTGAGTGTGATGCTGATGCTGATTTGTTGCTGTACTTACTAGTCTGCACCTCATCACTGCCCCCATCCTGCATGAAGGAAACAGATGACACGTTCAGGTCAGCTGACCTTACTTGGATTTAATGGCATGTTTGTGAGAGCTGAGCCTCATGTAGCAGCGACTCACCGGCTTCTGTACAGGCTGAGGCAACATGCGACCGATCCCACTGACGATCCAGCCCATCATGCTTTAAACCAAACAAAAATAAGACGTTAGACCAAATCAAACATGAACTGCACCCTGAGGCAGGAGTCACATGTTTCAGGCTTCAGCATTAGCCTTAGCACTGCTAATTCACACGTCACTCCTTCCAGAACTGAATTTGTTTTTCTCACGGTCCACAGCTGAAAACAACTTTTCAAGAGTCAGGTGTTAGCCAATCAGATCGCGGTCTGGCTGTGAAGATGCTGACGACTGCAGTGAGTAATTACACGTTAGCAACAGGCTACTTATGCTGTTCGTTAACTGAAGCTCTGTCAGCTCGTCGTCTTGTTTGTTGTTGTTAGGACAGTCACACCAGCAGAGGCACCCTCTTCAAGAGCTGAAGCACTGGTACATGTTGGTCCTGCCGGACTCGATATATTTCAGTGTGCATCACGCAGCTTCTTTCATGTTGTATTCAAGGATTTTATTACTGATATCTGAACAGAGTGTAACGTAACTGTCGGGAAAGCTACAGTCAGCATCAGCACTGGATCACGGAGGGATGGTTAGGTTGGTTTTCAGGACCAAATCTATCTGTCTGTTAGCTAGCACTAGCTTCCCTGCTAAGAAGGATAAAACGCACTGCTACACAAACAGGTTTCAACCTACTTTGGTGGCTGCTCGGCTTCCTTGGTAGACCTGTGAGGACAAAAGAGGCCTGTGTTTAACAAATACTGTCACCTTTAATTATCTCATATGTTTCTGTCTAATGTAAATGCTAATCACAGACTCTCTATATAAGGCCCACAGGTGTATAAAACCAAGCACCAAGGTATGCAGACTGCTTCTACAAACATTTGTGAAAGAATGGCTCGCTCTCAGCAGTTCAGTGAAATCCAGCGTGATATCATCATATTCCACAGTCAACTGTTAGTGGTAATATAACAAAGTAGACGTGACTGGGAAAGACAGCAACTTAGGCACAACTATTAGACTCAACTGGCTTCTCTCAAAATGTTAATGATCCACCCACTACTTCAACACTTTCACACTCTGGATGTTGTTCTGTCATTTGGCATAGAAACTGAAGATTTAACTGTAATTCCTAGATAACCCTCTTTTGTCAGATGATTTCTCAATAACATTTACATTTGCAATAATGATTTCACAGCAGTAGAGAATGAATATCATTACAGTAGAAGTCTTTCTGAAAGTGCTGTAACTAAGTTTGAGGATATAATTCCTCCATTATCTTCTTCAATGCCATGTGCCAACACTGCAGAACAGCTACCTAAACTCTGTTCCCACAGAGGTAGGTTATCTCGTTAGTAGTTTTACATCTTGACTGCACATGACTCTAGATACTGCGGCTCCTATGAAAAAGCCTCAAATCAAAATTGCTTGACTCCCTGGTATAACTCACAAGCGCGTAGCTTAAAGTAAATAACCCATAAGCTGAAGAGAAAATCTGATCATCTGGCAGTTCTTCTGAACCCCACATACATCTGGTCATGAACAGAACCACCAACACCTGGTCTGACAGTGCAATGGCAAATCTGGAGAGCTGTCTAGAGCTAACAGATATGAAAGTTTTCAAAGAAGCCAAGGTGTTGTTCCAAATCAAAAACCACTGTTTGATGCAGATGTCTACACGAAAGCAGGAATTGACATCAGACTTATAAGTCAGGAGACAGCAAAAAATGTAAGTGGGCCCATTACAAGCTGTGTAACTCCATCAGAGCTGCTAAAGGGGCATATTCCCAAAAAGTCAAAGCTTCTACCTCGACAGCAAAACGCAGTATGTGGCAGGGAATTCTGTCAGTCACTAACTACAGGAGAAACTCTGACATGGAGGCCAGAGACAACACCCTTCCAGACTGTCTCAACAGCTTTTATGCCAGATTTGACAGACTAACACTGACTCTCCCACAAAACTCTCCTGTAACTCCGATGAGTCCTATATTCATTTGTCTCAAACACTCAGGTTCTGAGGACTTTGAAACAGGTAAACCCCCGGAAATCAGCAGGGCCAGACAGTGTCTTACCCTGAGTCCTAAAGGTCTGTGCAGAACAACTGGCAGGTGTGTACACAGGTATCTTCAAAGCCTCTCTAGCACAGGCAACAATCCCACATATCTTCAAATCCTCCACCAGCATTCCCATACCTAAGAAACCAGACGCACCCACCCTAGACGACTTCAGACCAGTGGCTCTCACACCAGTCACCATGAAAAGTCTGGAAAAGTTGTTGCTTAAGCATCTACACTCCATGGTGCTGGAAACTGTTAACTCTCTTCAGTTTGCCTATCATCCAAACAGATCAGTGGACGATACGGTAGCCATAGCCCTCCACCACACTCTCCAACACCTGAACTACAGCATATGCTTTCAGTACCACCTGAGCAGGAAAACTGATTGTAAAATTGATGCAGCTGGGTTCTGGATTTCCTCACAGACCACAGATTGTACAGATGGAGAGAAGGAAGGGTCTCCGCTGAGTTCACAATCAGCACCGGGTCACTGCAGGGTTGCTGCCTCAGTCCCAAACTCTTCACCTAATACGTCCACGACTCCAGTACATCCACAACTGTATATCCAACAAGAACCACACAGTCATCATCAAATGCACTGACAACATGACCATCCTAGGCCTCGTCAAATGACCTCGAAAAATGACCTCATCCTCAATATAGAAAAGACAACAGAAATCATCATTATCACACAGAGGACTAGATTCCATAAAAGTTTCTTTCCTGCCACAGTCAGGCTGACAGCATCCCTTAACTCAGCGTAAAAGGATTGTTCACAACAAAAATCCACTGTGCAATATTTCTCATACAGCTAAAAATCTAATGTGCAACATTTTATTCCTTGAAATAACATTAATTGATGCAATATCTGTTTGATCTACATGTGCAATATACACTTCATTATCTGTGCAATATCCACTGGAATATTTGGTGTGCAATAACTGCTGTTCACAATGTCCATTAACCTGGTACTTTGTATATTTATTGGGAGCACTGGGTAAGAAATTCTCATCCTTTTTATACCTTTCTATTTATTTATTTACTGTTACTCAAGAGCTCTGCTTAAGAATCCCTATGTACCCAAACCTTGCATGCAAGTGCTAATGGCAAATAAGCCTCTGCAGAGATCTGCAGAGCAATGGTTCATTTTAAATGTTTCAGTTGGGCTTCAGAATTCATCACAGTACAGAAACAGCATTAGTGAAAGTTACAAAGGATCTTCTCAGGGCCTCTGACAGTGGACTCATATCTGTCCTTGTCCTGCTAGACCTCAGTGCAGAGCATGCTATAAGTATTAAAGGTACTGTGCTGCAGTGGTTTGAATCATATTTATCTAACAGACTCCAGTTTGTTCTTCTAAAAAGTCCCTGAAAAGCATTCAGTTGATTCAAACTGCTGAAGTGAGAGTATTGACGCACTAGAAAGAGAACTTATTTCTCCCAAAATGGCTTCTCTTTATTAAATCCAGGATTGAACTTAAAATCTGTCTTCTCACATACAAGTTCTTCAAACACCAGGCCACATCTTAAATACCTGTTACAACACACCACAGTTAAGCACTTTGTTCTCAGACTGCAGGCTAACTTGTGGTTCCTAGGGTATTTTAAAAGTAGAATGGGAGGCAGAGCCTTCAGCTTTCAGGCCCCTCTTCTGTAGAACCAGCTCCCAGTTTGGATTTGGGATACAGACACCCTCTCTATTTTCAAGATTAGGCTTAAAATATTCCTATTATTAAAAAAAGCTTATCGTTAGGACTGGATCAGGCGACCCTGAACCCTCTCTTAGTTACATTGCAATAGGCTTAGGCTGCTGGGGGCTTCCCATGATGCACTGAGTGTTTCTTCTTCACCTCTCGTCACTGTGTAATTACATCACATTTTGTCTGATATTTTGTTATCATTTGTTTCTTGAACAACAGCCAAAAATGTGTTAACTGCTGACCACCAAACATATGTGTCAAATTTGAAATTTCTCACTCTCTAAGTCTCCATCCCATTTCCAATAAACAATGGGATGGACAGTCTTAAAACAAAATGACTTTTACTAATAAAAAGGGATCTGGGGCTCGCTTTATAATGTAGCTCTAAAATTAGTGTAATATAGCTGCAGTGAAAATAGAAATTGATGACGGTTGTCAAGTTCACTTCATAATGCCCATAATCCGTTTCCCAGCATGAACTCCTCCATACTTAATGGCACATTACTTGAAGTCTGCAAAATACTTGTGGGTGTATGTTATGAAGGTAAGTGTAGAATTTTAGAATATAAAAGAAAAATTAGTCTTAGGTATAAGTTCTAGTTTTTGATTTTCATCATAGTTGTTATACATTAGTGTTTAATCCTTTGCTCTTGATATTGTTTGTTTGATTTTCTCTCTGTTAGTATTTATATTGTCAGGTCTCCTTAGTGTTTTGTTATCAGGGTTCTTTTCTTGATTAGTTTGTTTGTTTTCCTTGTTTCACTAATCATGCTTCCCCTGTGTTCCCCATACCTTCTTGTCAAGTATTCGTCAGTTAGTCATTCTCAGCTGGTTTCCCAGTCATGGATTAAGCATGGTCCTAGACTAAAAGGAAGTCCAGGATTAGACATAATCCCTGTACGGGAAACTGGGCCTCTGTGTTTAGTTACTTCCTGTGTTATTTTGGTAGTCTTTCATCTTGTGTGTGCTGTTATGTTTAGCTTCCCTTGTCTTGTTTCCCCGATGAGTTTCAGCTGTGTTCCTAGATGTTTTCTCTCTGCCCCAATCACCCCACTGTGTATTTAAATTTTTGGTCTTTCCCTATGTCTTTGTCAGGGTGTCTGTTGTCCTGGTCCAAGTCTTTTCTCCATTCTCTAGCCTGTTTCTCTGGTGTTTCCTCTTCCGCCTGTTTATCTAAGTTCCTTGTGCTGGAAAGTAATAGTTTACTTTGCATTTGATCTCGTTACCACTGTGGATTTGTGTTTTGCCTAATGGACTTTTTACCAACCTTAACCCTTTAACACTGACTGTGTTGGTTTGCATAGTCATGCTTCGTTTGTTTTGTTTTTCCCACACAAATTTATTTTTCCAAGTATTGTTTGTATTTTGTATGTTGTTGTTTAGTTCATTAGCTGCTGTACCTGTAAGAGAATGAATAATTTTGGTTTATTTACTTGTGCTCTATCACCTTTTTTCTATTTTCTTTCCATTCTCCTTTTTTTCCTCTTTCTCTCTCTCCCTTTTCTTTTCTCTTTTTCCTCAGCCTCTCAACAGATATCTGTATGTGAAAAATAACACAAATGAATAAATAAAGTAAAGGGACAAACATTAACAAGGGAGCCTATAGAGAACCTATGGAGCTCATCGTGAAAGAGCAAATATGTTTGGCAAAACAGTGCATTCAGATCATAGTTCTGCTTGCAAGATCTGCCGGACATGACAGGCTTTAAAAAAATAAATAAATGAAAAAAAAAAACCACTGACTATGTCATCACCAACATGACGTGTTTCAAATATCCCGCCGTTCGTGGACTTCAAGCAACAGCGTGAGTGAAGTTACTGCAATAGCCACATGCTGGCTGTGAAGCGCACTCTCAGCTTTCAGAAACCATTTGGCGTTGTCCAATAGGACAAACTGCTGCATAATTACAGTAATACAAAGTACGCTTGTGCAAATGTGTCAGCAGTGATACACTCGGTGTTCGGTGCATCTGTAGTGATGGCTCTGTGTTAAAGGGTTAATAAACGGCTCACCTTCTGGTTAATCCTGCTTGTCTTGTATTCTGGCAGTAGACCTTGACAAAAGACAATATAAACTGGAGACAGTAGTCAACGTCTTGACATCTTTCCAAATCACAATCATACTAATATTGTGTGAGATGTATGATAAGTCTGTCTGAGTACAGACGGGTTGCCTTCCATCCCCATTCATACACATTAAACATGAATACACTTCAAAACGATAGTCTAACCAAGTAGATCACATAATCGGGGAGAAAGAAAGCATGAGTAATCCACAAAACATAAAAAGACAAGAAATTGATGTTCAGTAAACTGAGAGAATAAAAATAAGCTCACATAGATAACAATGAGAAATGTCAAACTGTGAAAGGAATTTCTGACCATTTAATTATCTGTAAATTAAGCATAAACACTTGCCAGACTTCTCTCATCACCACAGGTGCCACAGTGATGGTGGACCATTGCTAGTTAAACGCACCACTGTTCAGCCTCACAAAAAAAACATCAGACTTGCATAACTATTGGGGATTTAAAATATGACAGCAATAAAGATAATAACACTGCTAACTTGACAACTTGAATGATCCCTCTACCATCTTCTTTATAAGTCCGGGCAGGTGACATGCCACAGTTTTGGCAAGTGACTGTTTCTGCCTCATTAACCAACATGAAATCTGACTTTTCAACATTAACATGGCACATGTTGCTTGTCGTGTCAAATACTTTTAGACTTTCACACTTTTGAAAAGTATCTACTACTGTGATCTGTGAGAGATTTTTTCTTTCTAATATTGCAGGATTTTTACCTTAAGGAAACTGCTGTTGTTAACTGGTCCTAATTGAATTGAAGTGAATTGGAAATGGATAAAAACCACACACGTAAAGCAAAACAATGTCACCATATCGCTTCATAGTAGGAGTTAAGGGTTCAGTGTTTTCTCTTAATTTGACATCCATCCTGTATATCATGAAATATAACAGGTCAAAAGTATATGCTGCATTTTTGGCCTAGGGGCAGCACGGTGGTGTGGTGATTAGCGCTGTTGCCTCACAGCAGAAGGTCTTTGTTCAAATCCGTCATTTGGCTGGCGCCTTTCTGTGTGGCGTTTGCATGTTCTCCCCATGTCTACATGGGTTTTCTCTGTGCACTCCGGTTTCTTCCCACAGTCCAAAGACATGCACGTAGTGTGGTAAGGTTGATCGGTGGTCCTAAATTGCCCATAGGTGTGACTGATCTGTGAATGTGAAAAAACGCAGCAGATTTCGATGTGATCCCAGGCAAAGCTCTCAAGGACTGTGCTCACCAGTTTGCAGAAGTAATGACTGACATCTTTAATCTCTCCCTGTCACAAGCTGTTGTTCCCAGCTGTCTGAAAACTGCAACCATCATTCCTGTGCCCAAGCAGACCCGCATCAGCTCCATGAATGATTACAGACCATATGTTTTGAAAAACCAGTCCTCTGCCACACTAAATCTATTCTCCCTACCACTTTAGACCAACATCAATATGCATATAGGGAAAATAGTTGAGGATGCTATAAATACCGTCCTACATACTGTTATGACTCATCTGGAGAAGAGTGAAACATGTATACAAATGATGTTTGTGGACTACAGTTCCAAATTTAATACTATAGTCCCAAGCAGGCTGGCAATGACATTACTAAAACTTTGTCTTAGTAGCAGACTCTGTCCATGGGTTAAGGACTTTCTAAGCTGTAGGACACAAACGAAGCAACTTGAGGCGAGAAGACAGATGATTTGAAAGATGATTAAAAGAGGCATTTATGTCTGTTGTGAACAACCATCAACCATGGGCTTATGACACCAGCTGTCAGCCACCTACAATGCAGTCTTGAGATCCCTTCCCAGGCACCTCAACCCCCACTCACACTTTACTTCAGGTCACGTGATAGGGTGGGGCAAGGTCTCACAGTGGTTTCACCTGAAACTGCCTTTTTTTTCTCACCTTGGCACATGTGATGATGCACCTGATTAATAGTGGGTCAGTGACAACCCCCACTAAGGTTTAAATAACTGGGACTTCCCCCTTTTGGTTGTAAAACTGAAGGATCTTGGGTAAGAGATAAAATGTATTCAAAAAACTTTTACAATTCCATTCACCTTTTTCAAGCTCTTGATAGTACCTTTCAACAGGACCAAGCCTCCGGCAGAACCAGTCTCAGGGAGGAGTAGACATCTGCTATGACCGGCTGGGGTGAGGAGCAGGAGACAGAACAAAAGATATACTGTGGAAGAGAACTAGAGATTATTAATAACTAATGATAAAATGCCAAATGTTGTATAAAAGCAGAAATTAGTAAGGAACACGGGGAAGACTAGACTGAAAACTTGTGTCAACCGAAAACAGAAAGACAATACTAACTAAACTTAAAATGCAAAATTACTATAAATAACAAAACTCAACCGTAACAAGTAATGAAATTAAAGCTCTACTGTCCAGTGTCATGCCCAGAGATTTTGTTTTGGCTCAAGACCTGCCCATCACTCAACATTTTCCAAAGCTGGGACTGTTGTAGAACACAAGCGTCATGCACACTCCCTGGATAGCCAACACACACATCCCAAAAGAGGCCTTTACCATCCACAACTGCTTGTAGTATAACAGAATGCCATCCTTTACGATTGAGATAATCCCGAGCATAGTCCTCTGGTGCTTTTATTTGTATGTGGCTGCAGTCAATTGCGCCGACACAATGTGGTACCCAGTGGCAACTAAAATAACTGGCCGTCTCCACCAGCTTTCTTGAATCAGGGAAATGTATGTGGTCAGCGAGGAGTATTTCTATAACAGCATTTCATTTGAAAACTGTACTTATGCCAACCCAGAAAAGATGACTGACCATTCTGTACTCACTGCTTGTGGCAAGATTCCAAATGGCAATGGTAACTCTTTTTTGTATGGGCACGCATAGTCTGTAGTTGGTATTCTTCCTTTCAAGTGTGTGCCACAGACGACCACAGATGTATTCAAAAAACAATTGTGAAAATTGTGGGTGAACTGGGCTGAGTTGAGTCCTAAAGATACTTGTGGCAAGGAACAACAGTAGTGGGAACATATGTCGGTTTAGATTCTTAGCCATCCAGGTCATTGTATTCTCAACAGCTCCAAAAAATGGTGAGTGGATTTCTATAACTTTTTTTGAAGCTGGTTCCCCTCTTATCCAAGAAGCGTCTTCAGGCAGAGAATCCTAGGTATTTAAACCCTAGTGGGAGGTGTCCCCTCTGGAGATGGTCATTGACACCATTATTATTTATGTGTTGCTGCACATAAGCTAAAGTGGGAAAAAAAAGTGTGACCCCCCCCCCCAAAAAAAAACCAACCAAAAAAAAAAAATCATGTGAACTGTCAGGGTGAACTGGAGGTTGAGGTACCTGGAGAGGTTGCGGTAACTGGGGAGGGATCTCTAGACCGCAATATAGGTAGCTAACAACTGGTGTTGTAAGCCACAATCTCTATTCAGTGATTTTTGTTTACAGTGGACACTGATGGCTTCTTTTACTCCTCTTTCAAACTATCCTACCTTCCTGATCCAAAATGTCAACACTGGCATCCTTGAAGTGTGTCCTTCATCTTTTAGATGCAGGAGTACAGCTGAGTTTTGTCATGCTGAAGTGGATCTTCTATGTTATGCTATGCCTTTGTGGAGTAGCTGTTTAGTTTCTGAAAGAACCTGAAAATCACCTTAATCCTTTTAGGTTCTGCGTGTTCTTTGATCGGAAAGATTCCACACAACACATAGGATAAGGAGTCAGTTACTAAATTTAATAAAGCCATCTCAAACAGGTTTACAGAGTACTCAATATTCAATCAATTCCCCTATTATTGACCACCCAAAAAAAATCATGTTTTTTTTCTCATTATAATAGAATTATCTTTTGCAAAAAATGAAAATGACCATAAAATTAAAGTTATTTTACTTCAGCTTTTTAAACCTTGGAAGAATCATGGACATGGACAATAGGACCTATGTGTTATCTCGGTGATCCAATGTTTAGAGAGTCACAAAGTTTGTGAGACAGACAATGTTTAACTCAGCACCGCTTCTTGTTTGTGAAAGTGTGTTGAGTTATGATTGACTCTGGGGAAATGAAGTTAAGGGAGTCTTAGCCACTACCAGTGATCATGGGCAGCACTCACAGAGAGAGATACACTGTTAGATATGGCGGGCTTGATTTAGCAGGTTCCGGCGATTGATAGAGCTTGCAAGCCAAGGTCTTACTTGAGAGTGCAGGAGAGCGGGCTTCAAGCAGGGAACTGGGAGACAAACAGTGAAATGGAATTACTGACAAAAATTGGACTGAATGAGCCTAGTTACACCTTCGCGGATGTAATGGAGTGGTGGAGAATAACTGCCACATCCAGTCTTTAAAACATAGCCACAATGAATGGATTCAAAGGAGGTGAGGAAGTGCAAGCCCAGGAAGGGCAGCTCTGCCCACAGATCAGTTCTCCCACCTCTCCACCTGAAAAACAACACACAGAGGAACCCCAAACCTGCCCAAACCCTGACATAAACTGAAAATAGAAAGACAATAACTAATTGAACTCAGAATGCAATATTACTACAAACAACAAAACTCAACCCGAACAAGCAATAAAAATAAAGCTCTAGGATAACAAATGAAAAGCAAACTAAGAATCAATAGGGAACATTTAATAATAAACAGAATTGAGCATTCAAACGCAAAACACTGGGTCAAATACCCAGGACCATGACACAGTAAATTTAAGAAAATGGACAGAAGCCACTTACACAAACTCACAGCCTGTGTTTAATTGTATTGATTTGTTAGAAGAAGAAGCCTTCTGTATTCACTCTACCACTGGCCCAAAGCTCAGAGAGGAAAAAAAGGTTGTCTGTTCACTTGACTTGATCATGCAAGTGTGCTCTGTTGACAGCAGTAATAGCATGTATTCACTGACTCATGAAATTTATTTGGCTGCCCTCTAGCCACTGTTTGTCTACCTGAGAAATAAGACAAAAAAAGAAAAGAAAATACACTAGGCTATGTGCCATGGCATCCTTTAGGCACTTTGCTCTTTGAGGTAAAAAAATAATAAGAATCTCTAGTTTGAAGAAATGGGGGCCTCTGGAATAAATGTCAAAGTTGTTGTAACTGGATGAAAAGCTTTCTAAAACTTACTTTTTCTTTTCATTTTCAAATCCTACATTACACATGACAGTTAAAATTCAATTCAATTTTATTTATGTGGTGCTAAATCACAACAGCAGTTGCTTCAAAGCACTTTATATTGTAAGGTAAAGACCCTACAGTAATAGAGAGAAATGCATATTCATGTGCTAGAATTGTCCTCCAAAACTCTTTTAAATATAACAGCTGCAAAAATATGCAAAATGTTCTGTGCACATTTGTGTGCTTCTAATTTGATGCAGTATATAGAAGGTTTTCATGACATGATGGAAATTATATAAAGCTGCTGGTGGTACATGCCGTGCAGGGGCCTGCCTTTCCTGAACCGCTGACCTTCTGATCAGTAGGTGACCTGCTCTACCTTCTGAGCCACAGCCATCCACTGTATAATGTAGTTATGAATAGTGGTTCTGACACTCACTGGTCCATCCTTTCACTTAGCATAAATTCTCAGGGTGCTGGATTTGGGGTGAAAACCTCCATGCATGGTAAGGAGCTTTCTTGTCTTGATGTCAGTGGCTTCTAGCTCCTCCTTATCCAGCTTATCCCCGCAGGGAATCTGATGACTGGCAGGGTGAAGCTGTTGATTGCCCAGAACTTGTTCCTCCTATTCAGCTCAGGACTTGCCTCAGGACTTTCCTCACTCTCTTCAGGTGCTTGTCGGTTGTAACTTTCCTAGTGGCCTCTTCATGGTTTGTATATCTGTGTAGGTTCTCAGTCATCCAGGTCATGGTAGTCTCTGGAGCTTGAAAAAAGGCTACTGGACTTCTTTAAAGTTTCTTGAAGATGTTTCACCTCTCATCCAAAAGACTTTGTCAGTTCTAAAATCAATGATGGAGAGTCCAAGGTATTCAAATCCTAGTGGGGGTTGTCCCCTAAAGGTCTGTGTTGACCCACACATACACCTTATTGTGAATAAAGGCCTGGGTCATTACAATGAGTGGCTTCAGGTGACACCATTGTGAGACTTTGCCCCACTCTATCAAGTGACCTATTGAGGTCACCTGAAGAAAGGTGTGATTGGGGGTTGAAGCACCTGCAACGTGAGCTCAGGGCTGCATTGTAAATTGGGGACAGTTGGTGTTGTATCCACCACTTCTATTCAGTGGTGGTCATTCACAGTGGACATAAACGGCTTCTTTAACTCCTCTTTCAAACCATCCCTCTTCCCAGTCCAAAATGTGATCATTGGCATCCTCAAAAGAGTTCCCTTTATCCTTTAGGTTCAGATGTACAGCTGAGTCCTGCTGAGGTGACTCTTCTATGTTGTGTCATGCATTTGCCAAGTGACTCTTTGGTTTCTTCAGTGTAGAGGTCCAAATGTCTTCACTGCAATGCACAGCATATACTACATTGTTTATCTTGTGTTGGTCAGTTTTGTCCTTTGGATGGACCAGTTTTTGTCTTAGAGTTCAATTCAGTTTTATTAATATAGTGCCAAATCAAGGCATTCTCAAGAGTGTGACTAGGTCTGAAGTACAATGGGATGTTATACTTGGAGAAAATTCTCCTGAATTTCTCCGACAAGCCTGCCACATAGGGGATGACAATGTTGTTTCTTTTGTCATTTTTTTTTATCTTTGTTGGTGTCTGACCTTCTTTCTTGCACATCATTGCTGATTTTATGAAGGTCCAGTTGTGATAGCCACATGTTTTAAGAGCTTTCTTTACATGTGAGTGTTCCTTTACTTTCCCTTCTACCTTAGAGGGAAATCTTTCCTGATCACCACATGTTTGTGTTCCAGTGGGTGGTGGGAGTCAAAGAGTAGGTTCTGGTCTGTGTGTGGGGGCTTCCGGTAAATTTTAATGTTCCATCTTCCTCAATAAGCACAACACAGTCCAGGAACGGTAGCCAATTATCCATGGCATCCTCCCTGGTAAACCTTACATATTTATCAACTGAGTTGATTTGGGTAGTGAAAGCTTCTACTTCTTCAGTTTTGATTTTGACCCAGGTATCATCCACATATCTGTACCAATGGCTAGGTGCTGTACCTTTGAAGGAGCCAAGAGCTTTACTTTCCACTTTCTTCATGTAATGGTTGGCTACAGTGGGTGACGCTGGGGAGCCCATGGCACATCCATGCTTTTGTCTGTAGAAACCCTTGTATTTAAAATATGTGGTAGTAAGGCAGAGGTCTAACAGTGTGCAAATCTGATCTGGGGTAAAGCTTGTTCAGTTGTGCCTTGCTATAGTTGTTTTCTGACCATCTTCGCTGCCTCAGTTTTAGGTATAAGTGAAAAGTGAAACCACATCAAAAGACACCCAGGGCCTCTTCCTGGGTTGGTTGTGGTTCAGGAGGTAGAGCAGATCATCCAGTTGGAAGGTTGGTGCCTGCTCCAGTCTGCATGCCAAAGTATCCTTAAGCAAGATACTGAACCCCGAGCTGCTCCCGATGCATTCATTGGAGTGTGAATGTGTGTGTGTGAATGTTAATTAGAAAGTTCTTAGATGTAGAAAGGGCTTTTATGAATGTGTGAATGAGACCTGCTGCATGAAGATCTTTGAGTGCTCATGTAGAGTAGTAAAGCGCTATATAAGAACCAGTCCATTTACCATTTACATGCCCGGAACAGCTCACCCAGGAGGCATCCTAGGCAGATGCCTGAACCACCTCAGCCGACTCGTTTGGATATGAAGGAATAGCAGCCCCACTCTGAGTCCCTCCAGAAGGACTGAGCATCTCAACCTTACTCTAAGGAAGAGGCCAGCCACCCTTGGGATAAAGCTAATTTCCCCCATTTTTATCTGCTATCACATTCTTTAGGTTTATACTCAGTTCTCATGGCCATAGGTGAGGGTAGGGATGTACACTGAAAAATAAATCAAGAGCTTTACTTATATGCTCAGGTCCAGAGCGTAAAAGTGAAGCATAAATCTCTACCTAAGTAGAAGAACAGATACTTGTGTTAAAAAATACTCTGATAAAAGCTGAAAAAGTACAGGCTCTGAAATACATTCAGATTTATTCTGAATTTATTTATTTTATATATACACATATATAATTTAATTTATTTATGTATAGAAAGTAACAAGCAACTTGTTTTAAAGACATTTCTATCAGCTATTTTTGAACCTTATCCTATATTAATATAATAATCTAATTATAATAATTAATTTCAATAACAATATGATTAATATAAAGTAAAAATATCCATCCATCCATCCAGGGCTGGGTCGCGGGGGCAGCAGCCTAAGCAGAGAGGCCCTCCCACTCCCCAGCCACCTCCTCCAGCTCATCCAGGGAGACTCCAAGGAATTCCCAGGCCAGTCTTTGGTGATGTGCCCTCTCTTACCCATGTCTGTGAGCATGACATTGATGTTGGTGATGCAGCGCTAATCAAGTAGCACGCATACCACTGTACTGTTGCAAAATGTGAATTGATGAAAAAAAAGGTGCAGTACTGCAGTACTGGTGGAAACTGGGTTAACCCAACCCATTCATAGCCCCTGGAGCTTCCTGTGTCTACTAACTCCTAAATCTGATGGCACGCCTTGTTTCTGCACAGATTTTCATGAAGTTAATGCAGTAACAATATGGCGGCGTGCATAGATGCAGCGGCTCACGGCTCTCCACTCTCGGTGCTTTATTTGCTTTATGTTTGCATGTGTATGTTCGTTAGTGTTACAGTATGTTGGGCAAAAACAACATACAGCTATCAGGATCTACTGGATCTGAGTTTACGCTGGGAAAGGACTATTTTGTCGGGCTACCACAGCTTTCACAACGTACCGGAGGACATAGCCAGAACTCTGGGGCCATCAAAGATAGTTCTGCCCAGCAGTAAGCCCAAGAGGAAGCGCAGACAAAGTAAGCAAAAATGATGCTGCAGGGCCGGCCTGTTACCATGGCTAAGAAGCAACCCTTTAAAATGCCACTTCCCAGCATTTTCCTCTCCAATGCCAGATCGACGAGCTGAGGTTACAGTTTGCCACCTATCTTCGCAACTGCAGCATTGCAATAATAACAGAAACCTGGCTACAGCCGAGCATACAGCTATCGAGTTAGCATGCTACACGGCTCACCGCCATGACAGAAATGGCGACTCCAGTAAGAGCAGAGGAGGGGGCTTATGCGTTTACACACACAACAACTGGTGCAACAATGCACGTGTACTAGACAGTCACTGCTCTCCAGACCTGGAATATGTGACTGTTAAAGCCAGGCCCATGTATTTACCACGCGAAATCAACGTTGTCATGATAATGGTGGTATACATAGCTCCCGATGCTAATGCTAACCAAGCCCTGAGTAAGCCACACGAAGCCATTGGTAACAAACAGAACTCTTACCCTGACGCAGTGCACATCATAGCGGGGGACTTCAACCACACAGACTTAAAAACAGTGTTCCCCAAGTTTGAGCAGTATATACAGTGTGCAACGAGGGGAAATAACACTCTGGACAAAGTCTTCAGCAACATCAGGAAAGCCTATAGGACAATTCCCTTACCACATCTAGGCTTCTCTGACCACATGTCCATGCTGCTGATTCCTGCATACACAACCTGCAGGAGGAGAATCCCCCCATCCACAAGGACTGTTAAAACATGGCCTGAGGGAGCACTGCTTCAGCTACAAGCTGGTTTTGAGACCCCTGATTGGACTGTATTTGAGCATGAGGACCTGGAGGTGTATACCAATTCTGTGCTTTCCTACATCAACTTGTGTGTAGAAAACGTCACTGTGGACAAACGTTACGGGGTGTACTCCAACCAGAAAACCAGGATGAATAAAAAGTCCAGGTCCTTCTGAGGCAACGCAACACAGCTTTCAGGTCTGGTGATGAGGCGCAGTACAGTGTTGCCAGGGCTGACCTGAAGGAGGGGATTAGGAAAGCCAAACTGGAATACAAAAGATGGATAGAGGACCGCTTCAGTACATCAATGCAAGGCAAGTGTGGCAGGGGGTCCAGCATCTCACTCACTAAAAGCCCAGCAACACAGCAGAGGCAGATGATGACCCAATCCTGGCAGAGAGGCTGAACCACTTCTTTTCACATTTCAACGTGGAACGATCAGAAACAGCAGCAGTTCCACCATCCAACTGCAACGGTTACAGCTTCACGGTGGAGGAACATGAGGTGAGGAGCACACTGAAGGCGGTGAATCCCAGGAAGGCGGCACTGGATGGGTCCTCATAGAATGTGCAGTCCAGCTGGCTGGAGTCTTCACCAAGATCTTCAATGCATCTCTATCCCAGTCCTTCATCCCATCATGTCTGAAGTCAGCCACAATTGTGCCAATACAAAGAAAAGAAAAACAGCATCGGTAGCCTAAATGACTTCAGACCAGTCGCCCTGATTTGACTTACATCTCTCCACAGCTCTCAGCATTAACACCGGTTCTCCTCAAGGCTGTGTACTGAGCCCACTCCTCTACACACTGTATACCTATGACTGCGTCAGCAGCCACTCAGACAACGTCACAATCAAGTTTGCTGATGACACCACCCTGATCAGATTGATCTCTAATGGCGATAGAACAGCATAGGGCTGAATCTGGAAAAGAAACTGCTGGCCATCTTCTACCGCTGCTCCGTGGAGAGCGTTCTGACGTACTGCATCTCTGTGTGGTTCTCCAGCTGTACCACAGCACACAAAAAGGCCATACAGAGGGTCATCAACACAACCCAAAAGATCATTGGACACTCACTCCCCTCCCTGGAGGACCTTTACAGCACCCGCTGTCTCAGAAGGGCCCACGCTATCATCAAGGACAGTACACACCCAGGACACCGGATGTTTGAACTGCTGCCCTCGGGCAAACGCTACAGACAACTAAAAACAAAAACAAACCATTTGAGAGACAGTTTTCATAACAGGGCCATATCCCTGTTAACCAAAAACAAAATAGTTCACCTGTAGGCAGATCTGTTTCACCGTCAAGTGCAATAACTTAGGTTGCAAAAGCACCATGTGCAATAACTGATGATCATGGGCAATAACTGATGCTGCAGTTATACATCTGTATATAGGATATCTTATAGGTAATTTATGTTTATGCCCTTTTAAATTATTTAAATTTGTTAATGTTTACATACGCTTTTCTTTTAATTCCACCAAGAGGGGAGGGCTGTAACCCAATTTCGTTGTGCAAATGTACAAGTACAATGTGCAATGACAATAAAGGTTTATTTCATTTCATTCATTTTCATTTCATTTCCATTTCATTTCATTCATATTTCATTTCATCATTCATAATTGTCTCTTACTCATACCCGCTTCCCCCATAAGATAATTGTGTTGACAGCATAGCAGGCTGGATCTCCTTAAAGGTTTTTTGTAAGTCCCTCTAACCTCCAAGGCCTCTGACATTTCTACATTTGTCACCTCTGACCATTTTATGCAATACACAGTAATGACATTTGATCTGTTAAACACCCCTGCCACATTCCAGCAGTTGATGCATCTGGTATTGGGGAATGCACCCCAGTGTAATGTGTATCTGGATGATATAGTGATATACACCGATACCTGGGTGGGTCAAATAGCCACCCTGGAGTCCGTGAAGTCCATTCTACAGATTTATGCATGTGCTTGAGTGTGCAACCTCAATAATGTGGATATTTTCAGTGGAGTTAAATACTGCAATCTGATTGGTCCTTCACTTATGTTCTTCCACAGACTGACAAAATAAAACATTAAATAGGATACTTTTGCATACAGGCTGGAGGAGCCAGGGATCGAAGCACCAACCGTCTGATTAGTAGATGACTTGACTCAAGAGTTGTTAAGCCATTGGTCTGTAGACGGAATCTGGAGGACATGGAGGAAAGCCATGTAGGCACAAGGAGAAGAAAACTAACACAGAAAGGTCTCAGCGAGCTTGCAGGCTCAAATACAGAATTTTCATGCTGTGCTGACAGTACCAGCGTGTGGTTAAAAAAAAAAGACAACAAAAAAGACCTTCTAACTAAAATTTCCTGACCTCGCATGGGTGTGGCTAGTAGTCAAATAAAAGAGGCAACATAAGATGAAAATAGGAAAAGAAAATAAGGAGAAGCTCAGTATTGCTGTTTTTATGTAGAATGATTCCATGTGCTAGGTATCTGTGAAATCCCTGGTGGCTTTACAGCTTTAATTTACAGCTGCATCCAAAGAAGGGAAAGGGTTGATGGGGCAAGACTAACAATACACTTGAAATACACTGTGAGAAAAGTTGAAAACTGCAGCTTGATTCAAATGACAGTGAGGGCCTGGAATTTTTTCAAACTAATTATTATACTAATAATAATATTATACTAATCTATTATACTAATCTATTATATATATATATATATATATATATATATATATATATATATATATATATATATATATATATATATATATATATATATATCACACTCAAAAAAATAAAGGGAACACTTAAACAACACAATATAACTCCAAGTAAATCAAACGTCTGTGAAATCAAACTGTCCACTTAGGAAGCAACACTGATTAACAATCAATTTCACATGCTGTTGTGAAAATGGAATAGACAACAGATGGAAATTATTGACAATAAGCAAGACACACTCAATAAAGGAGTGGTTCTGCAGGTGGGGACCACAGACCACTTCTCAGTACCTATGCTTTCTGGATGATGTTTTGGTCACTTTTGAATGTTGGTGGTGCTTTCACACTCGTGGTAGCATGAGACAGACTCTACAACCCACACAAGTGGCTCAGGTAGTGCAGCTCATCCAGGATGGCACATCAATGCGAGCTGTGGCAAGAAGGTTTGCTGTGTCTGTTTGCGTAGTGTCCAGAGGCTGGAGACGCTACCAGGAGACAGGCCAGTACACCAGGAGACATGGAGGAGGCCGTAGGAGGGCAACAACCCAGCAGCAGGACCGCTACCTCCGCCTTTGTGCAAGGAGGAACAGGAGGAGCACTGCCAGAGCCCTGCAAAATGACCTCCAGCAGGCCACACATGTGCATGTGTCTGCACAAACGGTTAGAATCCGACTCCATGAGGATGGTATGAGGGCCTGACATCCACAGATGGGGGTTGTGCTCACAGCCCAACACCGTGGAGGATGCTTGGCATTTGCCAGAGAACACCAGGATTGGCAAATTCGCCACTGGCGCCCTGTGCTCTTCACAGATGAAAGCAGGTTCACACTGAGCACATGTGACAGACGTGACAGAGTCTGGAGACGCCGTGGAGAGCGATCTGCTGCCTGCAACATCCTTCAGCATGACCGGTTTAGCAGTGGGTCATAACGGTGTGGGGTGGCATTTCTTTGGAGGGCCGCACAGCCAGAGGTACCGTAGCATGACTGCCATTAGGTACCAAGATGAGATCCTCAGACCCCTTGTGAGACCATATGCTGGTGCGGTTGGCCCTGGGTTCCTCCTAATGCAGGACAATGCTAGACCTCATGTGGCTGGAGTGTGTCAGCAGTTCCTGCAAGATGAAGGCATTGAAGCTATGGACTGGCCCGCCCGTTCCCCAGACCTGAATCCGATTGAGCACATCTGGGACATCAGGTCTCGTTCCATCCACCAACGTCACGTTGCACCACAGACTGTCCAGGAGTTGGCAGATGCTTTAGTCCAGGTCTGGGAGGAGATCCCTCAGGAGACCATCCTCCACCTCATCAGGAGCATGCCCAGGTGTTGTAGGGAGGTCATACAGCCACGTGGAGGCCACACACAATACTGAGCCTTATTTTGACTTGTTTTAAGGACATTACATCAAAGTTGGATCAGCCTGTAGTGTGTTTTTAACCTTTAATTTTGTGTGTGACTCCAAATCCAGGCCTCCATTGGTTAATAAATTTGATTTCCATTGATGATTTTAGTGTGGCTGAATAAATGTGTAGTGCCTTTCTATGACTCAGACACAGACACAGATTTAAAAAAAAAAAAAAAAGAACAGAAAAAAAGAGCTGTTTCCTCAGTTTCCTGGGATATTCCCACTATAGTTTATTTGAGATGGCCCACAGCAGGCCTACAGGGTAAATGCAGTAGGCCAGGATGTATGTGCTCTATAAGATTATGTCCTTACACAAATAATGAGTCCAGGCTGAGCAAAATATAGGTCATATAAAGGTTATTACAAAGTGGTTGTAATGGTTAGGTCAGTAACTTAAAATGTCAGTATTACAAGCAAGACAAGCAAAACAACACTGGCTTCACTAGGCAATCAGAATTATTCCTCGTAGTTTGCTATAATCTCGCTGTCCGCTGCCTGGAGTTTTTACACAAGCATCTTGCTTCTATGCTTCCATGTTTCTGTGCCTGACATTGTGGAAGGTAGCTTTCGTTGTTGTCACGATGATGACTAGAGCAACATTCACAAGGCAAACTAAAAAGTGCTGTGCAAAGGTAGGGCATCCTACTATGTCAATGTTAAGAGGAAAACAGGTCTGCCCCCTGGTTTCTTTTCCAAACTATAGCCAGGCTGACAAAGAGTCAGCGCTCTGGTAAGCCGAGGATTCAATTAGCTTTAACTAGTAATGACTTCATGAATTTCTATATGAATAAATATTTAACTACTAGAGAAAAATAGATCTACTATTTGTCTGGACTATTTATCGCCTATTGCTGTTTCCAAAGTAATTTCAATAATTACTTCCTCTAAACCATCAACATCTCTAGTAGTTCCTGTCATGGTCCTGGGCCAGAGGCCCAATGTCTATAGTTCTTTTGGTCAAGTTCAGTTTTTTTGTTATATCTCTGCTTGTGTTTATTAGTTTTTCTTACAGTTTAGCTCCTAAGTTTGTTGTAGTGTTGTATTCTGTTTTTGGTTATCGTTATTAGTATTGGTATTTAGTTGCTGATTCCTTTTTTCTGGTATTCCGGTGTCTGCGTTATCCCTTCTGTGCCTAGTCTTTAGTGTTTGGTGTAGTTTTTGTGTTCCTGGTGTCTGTCTTCCCTGTTTAATCACAGGTTTGAATTCCCTCTGTGCGTCAGCCTCCTTTATCAAGTCTTCTGTGTTATGTGTGTATTACATGAGGTCACTTCCTGTTTTATTTTGCCAGCCCCCTGTTCTCTGTGTGTTGTGTTTAGTATTGCTTCTGTTGTTTTGTTAGTGTAAGTCTATTCACCTGTTCTCCCCGGATGTTTCCACTTTCCTCTCGTTATCTCGTGTGTGTATATATTGTCTGTGTTTCCCCTTCCCTTTTGTCCGTTGTTGGTTTACCTCCAGCTGTGTGCTCACTTGTCAGTCAGTTTGTGAGTTAAAGTGAGTTTTTTGTTTTGTGCTGCTGGCTTCGTTCCAGCTCTGCTTTTCCTATGTTCCTGCAATAAAGCTGAAGCAAATTAAGTTCTGCCTGGAGTCCTGTGTTTTTGGGTCCACCTCTCCCTGCTACACAGCTAATCATGACAAGTTCCCATCCCTGCGAGACTGTTCAAAGAAAGTCTTATCTTTAATTAGTGCTAAAATTTTAAATATGATCAATTTATCTAGGCTTTTAATGGGCTGTGTACCACAGGCTTAATATTAAAAGTCCAAAGGTCACCCTTTGAAGTTTTTAAAATGGCCAATGAGACAGTGTCAGTGCTGGGTTTTTTTTTTTTTTGCTTGTTTCTTTTTTGAAAATTAAGAATCTACGTAACTCAATTTCAAAACACTTTCCAATCTTATGATTTTTTTTCAAAAAATAAATCTAAAAATGTATTACTTATTCTTATTAATGTATTTTCCATGCAATATTTAACATACACTATGTATCTGTTTGTGTTATTGTACTTATGACCACTTGTCACATAAGTTGAAAAAAGGATGACATGTTTATAGTGGGAATGCCAATATATATCTAGTGAAATAATTAGTAAATTTTGGTGGCGTTTTTCTGACTGTTCAACCTCAGACACTATTATCAATACAAGTTATCAATGTTTCAGTTGGAAATAAAACTCAATTTTGCTACTTAAAACCCCAACATGCTCCAGTGACACATTTTAAATTTAGCAGTCAAGCCAATGCTCAACATGGGGTAATAGTTTTGACTTTTGTGGGTTGCAATTATGTGCCACAATGTGCCGTGTGTTTTGTTCCCCATGTTCTGTCAAGTCTGCATTCCTATCTCTGTCTAGTTGTTTCCTGTTTTATTTTGTCAGTCTTGGTCTCTTGTACTCTGTTTAGTTTTATTTCCTTGTCTTATTTTGTGATTGCGTTCATCTGTGTTCCCCACCTGTTGCCTGTTCCCTGATTATCCCTTTGTGTATCTGTTGTCTCAGTCTTCCCCATGTCACTTGTTGGAGTCTCATCGTCATAAGTAGCAGTGTGTCCCTGTGTTTCCTGCATTTCTTTAATATTTCCCAGATTAGATATTCCTAGTTTCCTTTCCCTGGCTGTGCAAGCTCATTCTGTTCAGTTATAGTAAAAGTTCACCATATTGTTAATTCACACCGCCCGCCTCTGTGTCCTGCTTTTGGGTCCTCACCTGTTCACACGCCAGACAGTCCACTCGCACCACGATACAATGACTATTATGAGAACTGCTATGATCATCGATGCCTGCAGAAAACAAAGCTTGTCTTACGTGCTGTCAAAGAAATAACTCAATTAGCACTCACTGTATTCAGATGTACACAGAATGTTAAAGGTAACAGTTGGCCAACAATCGTACTACAATGAACGATGAATCATTATCACACTTTGCATGAGCATGTCAGAAAACGCGACTGGTCAGTTTTCTTTCAGGTTTGCTCCTCCATTAATCGCCACCTTATCGTGGTGGAGGGGTTTGTTCGTCCAGCGATCCCAGGAGCTGTGTTGTCCGGGGGCTTGTCCCCCTGGTAGGGTCTTCTGTGGCAAATTGGTGCTGGATGAGGGTCCAGATAAAGAGCTGTTCAGAAGTCCCCTATGTATACAACAACAAGGGAATAGTTTACCCTGCCCGGGATAGGGTTATTGGGGGGCCCCACCCTGGAGCCAGGCCTGGGGAGGGAGCTCGAGGGAGAGTGTCTGGTGGCCAGGTATTAGACTGCGGTGCCCGGCCAGGCACAGCCCGAAGAGCTTACATGGGCCTGCCCTCCTGTAGGTCCACCACCCACAGGAGGTGTCGTAGGGGTCGGGTGCAGTGTGTATCGGCTGGTGGCCTAGGGCGGAGGTCGTGGCAGACCAATCCCCAGCTATCGAGACTGGCTATTGGGACATGGAATGTCACCTCCCTGGTGGGGAAGGAGCCTGAGCTAGTGCGTGAGTTTGAGAGATACCAGCTAGATATAGTTGGGCTCACCTCAACACATGGCCTGGGCTCTGGAACAAGTCTCCTGGAGAGGCGCTGGACTCTGTTCCAGTCTGGAGTTGCCTTCGGTGAGAGGCGGTGAGTTGGCGTGGGTATTCTTGTATCCCCCTGGCTTGTTGTCTGTACATTGGAGTTTTCACCAGTGGATGAGAGGGATTTTTCACTGCGCCTTCAGGCTGGGGAATGGGTCCTGACTGTTGCTTGCGCTTATGCACTGCATGACAGTCTAGAGTACCCACCCTTTTTGGAGTCGCTGGGCAGGGTGCTTGAAGGTGCTCAATTCGGTGACTCTATTGTCTTGCTGGGAAACTTCAACGCTCATGTGGGCAATGACAGTGAGACCTGGAGGGGTGTGATTGGGTGGAACTGAACCTGAATGGTGTCTTGTTATTGGACTTCTGTGCAAACCACAGTTTGTCCATAAGGAACACCATGTTCGAGCATAAGGATGTCCATAAGTGCACATGGCACCTGGACACCTTAGGTCTCAGGTCAATGATCAATTTTGTAATTGTATCACCAGATCTGCAGCCATATGTTCTGAGCACTCGGGTAAAGAGAGGAGCTGAGCTGTCAACTGATCACCACCTGCTGGTGAGTTGGATCAGGTGGCGGGGGAAGATGCTGAACAGACCTGGTGCATATAAATGTGTTGTGAGGGTGCGCTGGGAACACCTGGCAGAAGCCCCAGTCCACGAGATCTTCAACTCCCACCTCCGGCAGCACTTCAACAGCATTCCGAGGGAGGCTGAGGACATTGAGTCCGAATGGACCATGTTCTGCACCTCCATTGTTGAGGCTGCTGCTCAGAGCTTTGGCTGCAAGGTGATTGGTGCCTGTCATGGTGGTAACCCCCGAACCAGATGGTGGTCACCAGAGGTGAAGGGAGCCATTAAGCTGAAGGAGGAGTCTTATCTGGCTTGGTTAGCCTGTGGGACTCCGGAGGCAGCTGACAGGTTTTGGCAGGCCAAGCGGAACGCAACTCGGGCAGTTGTCAAAGCAACAACTTGGGTGTGGGAGGAGTTCGGTGGAGCTATGGAAAAAGACTTTTGGACGGCATAGATTTTGGCAAACCATCAGGCGACTCAGGAGGAGAAAGCGGTGCTCCACTCACACGGTTTATAGTGTGGATGGGGTGCTGCTGACTTCACCTGAGGTTATAGTCGGACGGTGGAAGGAATACTTCGATGACCTCCTTGATTCCAATGACACGACTTCTGTAGTGGAAGCAGAGTCTGGGGATGAGGGGGATGACTTGCCCATCACCGGGGGTGAGATCACTGAGGTGGTTAAACAACTCCTTAGTGGCAGGGCCCCTGGGGTGGATGAGATTCGCCCTGATGTTGCTTTGGATGTTGTAGAGCTGTCTTGGTTGACATGCCGCTGCAACATCACATGGAGATCTGGGGCAGTGCCACTGGATTGGCAAACCGGGGTGGTGGTCCCCATCTTTAAGATGGGAAACCGGAGGGTGTGCTCCAACTTTCGGGGGATCACACTTCTCAGCCTCCCCGGTAAGGTCTATGCCAGAATGCTGATAAGGAGGATCCACCCATTAGTTGAACCTCGGATCCAGGAGGAACAATGCAGTTTTCTTCCTGGTCGTGGAACTCGTGGACCAGCTCTTTATTCTCTCAAGGATATTCGAGTGTGCGTGGGAGTTTGCCCAACCAGTCTACATGTGCTTTATGGACTTGGAGAAGGCATTTGACCGTGTCCCTCGGGGTATCCTGTGGGAGGTCCTGCGGGAGTATGGGGTGTCTGGCCCGTTGTTGTGGGCCATTTAGTCTCTATACAACCGCAGTGAGAGCTTGGTCCGTATAGCCAGTAATAAGTCGGACTCATTTCCTGTGGGTGTTGGACTTCATCAAGGCTGCCCTTTGTCTCCAATGCTGTTCGTAATTTTTATGGACAGAATTTCTAGGCATAGCCAGGTGGTGGAAGGCTTCTCCCTTGATGGCCTCAGAGTCTCGTCTCTGCTTTTTGCAGATGATGTGGTCCTGTTGGCTTCATCAGGTGGTGGCCTCCAGCTCGCAGTGGAATGGTTCGCAGCCGAGTGTGAAGCAGCTGGCATGAGAATCAGCACCTCTAAGTCTGAGACCATGGTACTCAACCAGCAAAGGGTAGAGTTTCCTCTCCAGCTTGGGGACGAGTTCCTGCCCCAAGTGGAGAAGTTCAAGTGTATCGGGGTCTTGTTCACCAGTGACAGGAGAACGGAGCAGGAGATCAACAGATGAATCGGCGCAGCTTCTGCAGTGATGTGGACGCTGCACAGGTCTGTTGTGGTGAAAAGGGAGCTTAGAGCAAAAGTGAAGCTGTCGATTTACCGGTCAATCTACGTTCCTACCCTCACCTATGGTCACAAGCTTTGGGTAGTGACCGAAAGAATAAGATCGCGAATACAAACGGCAGAAATGAGTTTCCTTCGAAGGGTGGCTGGCCTCTCCCTTAGAGATAAGGTGAGGAGTGCGGACATCTGTGAGGGGCTCACAGTAGAGCCGCTGCTCCTCCACATTGAAAGGAGCCAGTTGAGGTGGCTCGGGCATCTGATTAGGATGCCTCCTGGCTGCCTCCTGAGTGAGGTGTTCTGGGCATGTCCCACCGGGAGGAGTCCCCGTGGTAGACCCAGGACACGCTGGGGAGATCATATCTCTCAGCTGGCCTGGGAACGCCTTGGGGTCCCCGAGGATGAGCTGGTGGAGGTGGCTGGGGAGAGAGAAGCCTGGGCTTCTCTGCTTAGGCTCCTGCTCCTGCAACCCAGCCCTGGATAAGTGGAAGAGGATGGATGGATGGTTTGCTTATTAAATTATCTACATGTGCAGTTTATCTAATCACGAGACCCTGAAAAACAGAAGCAGGAACACCTGATCAGGAAGAGTAGAAGAGTAAAAAAAAAATAAAAAAAATTGTTGTGACTATGTGGTGGTGCTGAGTCCCTTTAAAATATTGGTTACAACTGAGCTATTTGCTTTTGTCATTAAAAACTACTCCCATAAGAGGTACTTAATGAATTTAAAATTTGTCAATGCTCAAATTAGGATTGTAATCATGAAGTATAAAATTTAAAACCAAACAATGATGAATATCTGTTTTAAAAGATTCACTAGAGAGAGAAAGACTACCTGAACTTAATAGTACAACAATAGTACTTGCTGAATACATAACTTGAAATTTCTATCATGGACTGCTGTGGCAGTTGGACCCCAAAATGCAAACTTAAACACAAAAACTCTCAGCTTTATTGCTGCCAAACACATAGAAACCAGAAACTCACTCACAGACAGAAATGCACACAGCGGGAACACACTGATGACATCACAACAGAGAACAGAGGAAAATGCAGACAATATATACACAGGGACTGACGAGGGACAGCGGGAGACAGCTGGGGAGAACAGGTGGACAGAATCATAGTAACAAGACTGGGGGAAGCAAAACTGAACACACTGCAGAAGAAACATAATAAAACCAAAATAAAACAGGAAATAACACGAACAGGATAACCACACAGACTTGACACACAAGGCACTGGGGAACCAGAAATCAATATGTAAACAATAATAACCAACAGAACAGGAAACTATGACGATAACAGAACCTAAAAGGAACTAAAGCACAAAATGCTGGGTACACAGCGCAGGACCATGACAATTTCAGGCTAATTCTGTCAGTGCATAAGTCACACCACACAGAGTAAACATAATGCTTAATTAACATTATCCCTGCCAGTGATGAAATATTCCAGCAATCAGTGCTTTCACATCACACTGCTAAAAATTTTAATTTCTGCTCTTATATATATATATATATATATATATATATATATATATATTCTAAGTACATATAAACAATCTATTTTGTCACTTAATTTCATGTTTTTCAGAATCTCTCACTAAAATAAAAATGGAAAACTTGGTGAAAAATACTTTAGAAGACAGGTAGCATCATTATTGTACATGACCTCTTTAAACCATATTGTACTTTATGTAGAAACCAATAATAGATGGAATGATTAAAGCTTGGAACACCATGTAGCACCACAACCTGGTTTCAGATTCCTTCTATTTAGTTTTTCTTTTGAATAATTTCCAATGAACTATTTGAACACTTTTCACTCTCTCTCTCTCTCTCTCTCTCTCTCTCTCTCTCTTTCTCTCTCTCGTTAGCAGCAACTGGGCACAGGAGATGAATGCCACACATTAGCCAGTCTCTCTCCTATTTGTCCATAACCTGAGGTACATTAAAATTAGCAGTCACTCTTTTCTCAAGCCACTTGACTGTTTTGAGCTGTAACATATGCGTCATGTCTGTGATTCATATAACTCCAGTCCACAGCTGTTTTCTGTGTTGCTTGTAATGAGGGGACATGTAGAGACAGACAGACAGCTGTGTTCAGCTAACAGGCCCAGTAACAAGAACTATGCTAATCACAGTCCTAATGAAACCATACCTCCAGGCCCAATTCGGTTAGAAAATAAATGTTTTAATTTACCTCAGCATGGTGCCCTAGCAATAGGAAAATGCTGTTTTTAAATACAGATACAGCCACTTAAAATGGCTGGCTGGTCCTTGACAGGACCATGGTGGATCTTAGGCTGATCCTTGGCTGCCGATTCTTTGACTGTAATGAGATCCTCCACTTGTAACATGGACAATGCAGTCACGACTGGTAATGCCCCTAAGCAGCATTTGAGAAAATTAGTGGTAATGCCTTGTTTATCCATCAGGGGCAGCAATGATAATAGAAGCGCATTCATTTACAACTTGCTACGCTGTATATTTGTGCATTTTACATGAACTCAGGGGTTCTATAATTATAACAGAATCATAATATTGAACCTCTCTGATTTGGATATTTGCTTGCAGCAAATAAAGCAGACGTTGTGCATACCGAACAAGCCAAAGAGAGGACAGAAAATGATGCCTGCCCTTTATGGTTATTGGTGACTAATGTTTCTGAACCTAAACGTATAAAACAATTATTTAACTGCACTGCTAATGTTTTTAAACAATTAAAATCTGAAATTTGAATGTGAATTGCTTATTACCAGGTCCAGTGAGAGAACGGTGCATTTTAGATATGATAAAAAAGGACTAAGACTAAAAAATATATTTTTTAATCACAGTACATTTGGCAGACGTACTATATGGATTGATTGTGTAGTCAAAGTGACATCAGCTTATACAACATCATCTTATATCCCCCTCAACTTGACTGTAGGGAACAAACAGACTTTATAGGAAACTGTTTTCTTAAAATGCAGGAACAGGCTGAAGCCCTTCCTGATTAAAAGACTGATGATAAATAAATAAATAAGCCCAACCCAAATATCACTCTCTGTGCCCAGTGTGATTTTAAAAGTACACGGTCCTCTTTAGAGGAATCATTGACAAAAAGTATATACAGAACATTGTCATAAAAACAGTCATCTTCTTTGTATTTTCTCAAACTGTAGGACAACATTAAAATGAGGGATTTTTGTTTTTCTCTTTTTAGTGCTTGCTGTTCAGCTTGCATGCATCATTTACATTACAGTCAAACTTTTGCCACCACTTAATAATTAGGTGTTAAATAAGTGGTTTCCTCCTGCAGATAAGAATATAAGACCCCCCCCCCATCTTGTCCTGTCTTTAAGGCCCCATTTTCACAAGAATGAACCAGTGGAAACAGTATCATTTTACTGTTTTTGTTTCAAAAAGTAATGCGTTCAGATGGCAACATTTCAAATAGAATTGCCATCCACAGGGAAACACAAGAGATGTTGAAAACACTGTTTTCCCATGCCAGACCACAAGTTGGTGGTGGGTGTTTTTCTGTAAAGCTATTTGTAAGCAACGCACACATGCAGGTAGGAACTCCAAGGCACATGCAGGAATGATATGTTCATTATTTACAAAATGGCTAGTTCAAGAAACTTTGTGCAGACTGACGACAAGGTGGGATTGCTGCTGCAAACCATACTGAACTATAAAACTGCCAAATTGCAGGAGAATATGGACTGGGAGTCCTGCATTCCAAATATGGCAATATTCATTGGGACTACCTTGACCAGTATTCTATAAACGGGACGGCAGATGGCAAAGAGTTTTTGCAAGAAAGAAGCTTGATAACAAAGGCCCAGGTGGCCACCAAGCTGAAAGAAGTAAGGGCAGTGGATTTTGGACGATGGAGTGGGCGTGGACGTGTTGCACTCCTTTTCTTCGAACTGTGCAAAGAAATATGGGGTGGATATCCAGCAACCAGCACCCCGGAGGCCTCGAAACCGGTGGTTTAAAACACACTGCTGAAGACAGCTCAGCTTCAACTTCCCAGACCTCTACGCCATTGCCTGCCTTTACCAACACAGCCATTGACGACCCTGATGACTCCCCTGTTCTGCCTGACTTGTCACAGACCCGACAGGATATGCAATTTATGATTTCTCAGATATTCACCTCAGTGCTAATTTAACAATTTAACTAATTTAACAAGACAATGTGCTGTTTGTTTTTAAGTTAAAGCACTAAAGCCACAGAAAGGACAGACTAATAAGGAAAATGCACTCAGACACAGCTGTACAGGAAGACCTCCTACTCAGAGGAGGTGGACCTACTGGTGGAGTCAGAGAGACAAAATTCTGAAAGACTTGACAGAATTACTGAAATCATTTCCACAATAACAGCCCCCATTAAAGAGGGTTTCTCACTTCTTGGGCAACTAATGACCCAGCAGCAGCAGACATTCCATGTGGCCCATGGGCACATGGGAGGATATGCTCAAGGGCCAGGGTTTGTGTGCACCCCAACCACACAGGGCACCAATGCAGCATGAGTCACAGTATGAGGACATGCTGAATCTGTGATGGACTTTTGAGTAGCTTTTGTTCTTTTCCTCCACATCCAAATGTTCATTGTACTAAAACCACAAACTTCGTGTTGAAAGCTATTTTTCTTGTTCTAACGAGTTTTTTTTTTGTATATATACATATTTTGCACTGTAAGACTGTCTGGTTATTCAAATTTTATTTTCCCGAATAAAAAGAAAAACTAAGACTCAAATGTTATTTCAACAGTTATGTCTGCAGAGACACAAACTTAGAGCATCACTTTGAACATTATAGAACATTTTGCCAAAGCAAAGCACTGTCATCAAGAATATCCATTATTAGTATTGCTGTGTATTCTAATTATTCCGAAAGTATACCACAATCAATTAGGAATATTTTTTCATGAATTGTTAAAACAAGGTAACTTTGAATGCAGTAAATTGTACAACTTTACAACAGCCCAATAAAATTAGGCACTTTGTAACTACTCAACTCACTCGTTTTCCAGCATTTTCATTAAGGTCTGTGAGATAGTTGTTATTCTGTGTTATTCTGCCAGTTATTCTGCCAGTCTTGGTAGCACTCTATGGCATTACTCATACACTGTTCATCCACAGTCACCTTTCTGGCCACACAGTAATTGTGAAGAATGAAATGTGCATAAATCACATGAGACATATAATTTAGATTTATGTTCAATGGTTGCCTAAGGGCTGCAAATCTGGCCTTGAGCCAGCCAAAAGCACACTCTATTACCATGCAAGTTCCGCACAGACAAAGTCCAAACTATTGGAAATATTGTATCTTCTTCCACTTATCCAGGGCTTATCACGCAGGCAGCAGCCTAAGCACAGAAACCCAGACCTCCCTCTCCCCAACCACCTCCTCCAGCTCATCTGGGGGAGATCCCAAGGTGTTTCCAGGCCAGTCGAGAGATATAATTTCTCCAGCATGTCCTGGGTCTGCCCTCCTCCTGGTAGGACATGCCTGGAACACCTCACTCAAGAGGCGCCCAGAAGGCATCCTGGTCAGATGACCGAACCACTTCAACTGGTTCTTTCCGATGTGGAATAGCAGCTGCTCTACTCTGACCCCCTACTGAATAGCTGCACTCCTCACCCTATCTCTAAGGGAGAGTCCAGCCACCCTTCGGAGAAAGCTTATTTCTGCCACTTGTATCCACAATCTTGTTCTTTTGGTCACTACCCAAAGTTCATGACCATAGGTGAGGGTAGGGACGTAGATTGACCGGTAAATTGACAGCTTCACTTTCACGCTCATCTCCCTCTTCATTAGCATCCGCATCATTGCAGACACAGCCCCGACCCATCTGTTGATCTCCCATTCCCTTCTCCCATCATTCGTGAACAAGACCCCGAGATACCCCTACCCTTTTCCAGCTGATGACAATGGCCTCAGATTAAGAGGTGGTAATTCTCATGCCAGCCACTTCACATTCAGCTGCAAACCCCAGCAAGCTGGAGGCCACCACCTGATGAAACCAACAGGACTGCATCATCCACAAAAAGCAGGGATGAGATTCTGAGGCCACTAAGAGGGAAGCCTTCTGCCACGTGGCCACACCTAGAAATTCTGTCCATAACAGTTCTGAACAGAATCAGTGACAAAGGTCAGCCCTGGTGAAGTCCAACACCCACAGGAAGTGGGTCTGACTTATTCACGCTGCCATGCAGGTACAATTCGCTGTTAGGATGTAGTTCTCTCACTTGTTTGACAATGACCAAAGCCTCATAAATAGTGGTTGTGTTTACTTCTGCCTTCAAGACACAAAACTCGAGTCTATGTCATGATATTTGACGTTCGGTACATGGCCGCAAACAACATAATTTTAACCTTTCCCTGGTGTATACGCTGGGTTTCTCCACCAAATGCAAGCATATATCTGTCCACTGGATACTGGACCACTTGCTAACATACCACAGGGATCGGGGGAGTCGGTTGCCGTTGGTCAAAGTTAATTTTTGCAAGTAGTATAACAATCTTTCGATGATAATCCCTTCTCAATGAAACGCTATCGAACTCCGCCATAATTCTGTTTCCAAAATGCGCGTGCATCACTACCTACGTCATCATTGTTTACAAACAGTAAAAGGGTCTATTGCGACAATATGGACCATGATCTTGCTGCTTGCTTGTACAGGGACTGAATGGGCCAGACACCCTCCACAGGATACCCTAAGGGATGTAGTTGAATGTTTTCTCCAAGTCAACAAAACACATGTAGACTGGATGGGCAAACTCCCAAGCACACTTGAATATGCTCAAAAGGATAAGGAGCTGGTCCATCAGTCTGCGAACAGGACGAAAACCGCATTTTTCCTCTTAAATCTGAGGTTCGACTAATGGATGAACCCTCCTTTCCAGCACCCTGGCATAGACCTTATTGGGGAGGCTGAGGAGTGTCATCCCCTGATAGCTGGAGTACACCCTTCTTAAAAATGTAGACCACCACTCTAGTCTGCCAATCCAGAGGCACCACCCCAGATGTCCACGCAACGTAGCAGAGGCATGTCAACCAAGACAGCCCTACAACAGCCAGAGCCTTCAGGATCTCATGAAAAAACGTTTCCACGCCAGGGACCCTGTCACAAAGGAGTTTTTTAATGGGAAAGTCCTCCCACTCATCCCCAGACTCTGCTTCCACTACAGAATACATGTCAGTGGGATCAAGGAGGCCTGGCTCCAGGGTAGGACCCCGGTAACCCTATCCTCAGCACAGTAATCTGTTCCCTTGATGTGTTTTCGTCGTTGGAATTGCTCTTTGTCTGGCCCCTCACCAGGGGCAATTCATGGAGGAGATGGAGGGCCCCCCTAAATGAAAAAAAAAATTATTTGGTATAGGTCCATCATAAGAAAAACTGGCATAGGTCCCTCATCATCCACAATCTGCTTTTCTAGTGCAGGGATTTTGCCAGTCTTGAAATAAGTGTTTATCGTTGAATTAGCAAAGACACGCATGTCCTGCATGCTCCCAGGCCACTTGATAGCAACATCCATGAATAGGTCTTTGTAGTCACAGACAGCTTGGACATTTAGGGAATAATTTCCCTTCCTGTTGATGTAGTCAATGGAGTTAGCTGATGGTTGTTTTATTGCAATGTGTGTCCCGCCTATGGCTCCCAAACACTGGCATACTATGGACGTATTGGAATCCACTGACCAGCACTTGGGCCTCTGGCTTGGTGAACGACATATTTTGGAGATGAATGGAGATGGCACGGCAAGTTTGCCTGATAATTAGAGACACAATTGCCCGTGACAAACCAAATGCACTGGCCAGTTTTTTGTAATCTCCCCTCCTCACTCTAGTAATACAGTGTACAAGCTATCTTTGTTGTGCATCATTCGTTGTTCCCATGTTCATCCTTTCCACCTTGATGTAAGGACAGAGGTCTTTGCTCAGGGTGACAAGAGATGCTTTGGACAGCAAAATTTTTGCCTCCATTCTCTTTCATCTACCACATCAATCACAAAATTATCCCATCATTTACTTGCCCTTTTGTTGTGGGTGGCTGTAGCTCAGGAGGTAGAGCAAGTCACCTACTACTCGGAAAGGTGGTGGTTCAATTCTTGACTGCTCAGGTCTGCATGCCAAAGTATCATTGGGCAAGATACTGAACTCTAAGTTGCTCTCCAATGCAACTGTAGTGTGCCTGTACCCCCCCATTTAAAAAAGTAACAAACAATAAATAAAAAAATCATCAAACTGACTTGAAAGTAATTATCTATTTTTTATTTTCAAAACTTAACTCTGATTAAGTTTTGATATTTCATTTAAGCATGAATGCTATCCAAACAATATGAAACTGTACAAGTCAAAGTTTTTGTGAAGAAAGTGCTATCTCATTGTGTTCATAGCTGAAAGTAGATACTCACCAGGAAAAGGATGGGGGACTCCAGTGAGTGGGAACTGCTTGAGCGCAGCAAGTTTAAGTGTCTGGTTCTGTATACAAACTGTTTTCTTCAAAGGAAATTAATTTATTGTGACTACTGGTAAACAATGTAAAAAAAAACAACAGTGCTGTTTTTGCACAAAACACTGACTGTTATTCAAAAGCTGGATTATATTGCACCTAAAAGTTACAGGACAAAGTCCTTGGGCAGACATAACACATATGACTTTTGATTCACAAAGTATGAAGTATTTACTCATCCTTTAGTAGCAACAGTCTCTCTCACTTACATCAATGGGGCAATGAGTCAGCTCACAGAGATGGCTTCTCCAGATATGTTTGTGTATTTGTCACTTGTTTGATTTTTTTTTTTTCCCCTTTTTGGAGGATAGGCGCATCTTATCTCATTTGCTTTAACACGCACTTCAGTGTGTGTATGTGGTAAGTGTATAGTATAAAAGAAGCAAAGAAATGATGTGTTTTCCCTGTGTGTGATGCAGATCTGATAGTGCTTCCAGAAAGATAAGTCTACTGAATAGATTGCCTGCAAGTAGTGTGTGTACTTCTGTGTGTGTGTTTGTCAGCAGTTAGCAAGTGTTCTTCCAAGTGATTAACCTGCAATTAACCAAAAGGAGTAATGTATGCTTCAAAGAGAGAACTGACAGTGTGCATTTGTGCTTATAATGTGACTGTGTTTTATTCTGCAGCCTTAATCATATTTTTTTTTTACAATATTTAAAGTAGCTTTAACATATGAATGAAACTTTGTTTACACATTGTCACACACACATCTATATATATATTTTAATTCTTTTGATTTTCATCATTCTCGTGCTAATGTGATGTCACGTAAACCATTTGCATTTGTTTCACATCTCACTCATATTCAATGTATGTCGCCAGTACTTAACTTTAACAGTCACCAAAAGTTGTATCAACACCTGAATTTTGCTTGACTCACCACAATGAAGAATTAGAACTAAAGTCCTTAAATACCACATACTGTCATGGACTGGGTCTAGGACCCGGTGGTTTCTGTTTTTAGGACATTCGGACTCAGTTTTGAGTCTTAGTTTAGTCATCTGAGTTCTGTTCTGTGTCATGGTTTTTGTATTTCTTCCCGACTCCCTGATGTTTCTGTTCAAGTGTCTTAGTTCTGAGTCCTGATCTCTGTATACAGTCATTTCCTGTTTTACTTTGACAGTCCATTGTGCTCTGTATTCAGTTTTGCTTCCTGTCTTGTTAATGTGAGTCTGCTCAGCTGTTTTCCCTGATGTGTCTAATCCCCCTGATTACTTAGTTTATTTATTTGTCTTCATTTCACTTTGTTCTCTGTTGCACCCTCATCATATTCTCCCTCCTACTGTGTTCTTGTTTCCAATTAAGTTTGTATTTTGTTCTTCTGGCTCCAGTCCAGTTCTGTTTTTGACCTGAATCTCCAGCAATAAAAGCTGATTTTTTAAGTTTAGTCCTGTTCTGAGTCCTGCATTGGGGTCCTCAACCTGCCTGCCACAGGCTCTGTGTTCATGGCACAGACATGCAGATGACCTCATGCTGGTAAAGCTGAAGACTTTTGTTAACAATCAGGACTGTGTGAACACTGTGGCAAGTACATACAGTCGTTATGGAAAGTATTCAGAGCCCTTTAAATTTTTCACTCTTTGTTTCATTGCAGCCATTTGCTAAAATCAAAAAAGTTAATTTTATTTCTCATTAATGTACACTCAGCACCCCATCTTGATAGAAAAAAACAGAAATTTTTGCAAATTTATTAAAAAAGAAACAGTAAAATATCACATGGTCATAAATATTCAGACCCTTTGCTGTGACACTCATATTTAACTCCCATGCTGTCCATTTCTTCTGATCCTCCTTGAGATGGTTCTACTCCTTCATTGGAGTCCAGCTGTGTCTAATTAAACTGATTGGACTTGATCAGGAAAGGCACACACCTGTCTATATAAGAGCTCACAGTGCTGTCAGAGCAAATGAGAATCATAAGGTGGAAGGAACTGCCCAAGGAGCTCAGAGACAGGATTGTGGCAAGAACAGATCTGACCAAGGTTACAGAAGAATTTCTGCAGCACTCAAGGTTCCTAAGAGCACAGTGGCCTCCATAATCCATAAATGGAAGAAGTTTGGGACGACCAGAACTCTTCCTAGACCTGGCCGTCCAGCCAAACTGAGCAATGGTGGGAGAAGAGCCTTGGTGAGAGAGGTAAAGAAGAACCCAAAGATCACTGTGGCTGAGCTCCAGAGATGCAGTAGGGAGATGGGAGAAAGTTCCACAAACTGCAGCTCTCCACCAGTCGGGCTTTATGGCAGAGCGGCCCGACGGAAGCCTCTCCTCAGTGCAAGACATATGAAAGAAACACGTGAAGGACTCCCAGACTATGCAATTGAAGGAAAGATGAATGCGGCCAAGTACAGAGATATCCTGGAAGAAAACCTCTTCCAGAGTGCTCAGGACCTCAGACTGGGCCGAAGGTTCACCTTCCAACAACACAATGACCCTCAGCACACAGCTAAAATAACAAAGGAGTGGCTTCAGAACAACTCTGTGACCATTGTTGACTGGCCCAGCCAGAGCCCTGACCTAAACCCAACTGAGCATCTCTGGAGAGACCTGAAAATGGCTGTCCACCAACGTTCACCATCCAACCTGATGGAACTGGAGAGGATCTGCAGGAAGAACGGCAGAGGATCCCCAAATCCAGGTGTGGAAAACTTGTTGCAACATTCCCAAGAAGACTCATGGCTGTACGAGCTCAGAAGGTGCTTCTACTCAATACTGAGCAAAGGGTCTGAATACTTATGACCATGTGATATTTCACTTTTTCTTTTTTAATACATTTGAAAAAATTTCTACATTTCTGTTTTTTTTTCTGTCAAGATGGGGTGCTGAGTGTACATTAATGAGAAATAAAATGAACTTTTTTGATTTTAGCAAATGGCTGCAATGAAAATTTAAAGGGGTCTGAATACTTTCTGTACCCACTGAATATATGTAGAATGTCCTTTAAATGCTGTTAGTTTATTATAATTATGTTCTTGTATGCTAAAAAAAATATATATAATGCAAGTAAATTTGTTTTCTGTGGGGAAAACTACAAATGACATCAACCAGTAAATCATAAAATGGGGAAAATCTTCAGACCTCCATCAAAGGCCTGACTCACAAGATGGACAAAACCCAGCAGTTCATAAACAGTGTGACAGTGACCTTTACTTTGTGACATTAAAAGTACTGCAGTGGACTTTTATGTAATTTTCTATTCAGTCCTGTAGAAAGTTATATATTTAAAATGTATACTATCCTCACTGGTTATTCTGGCAGGAGCCTCTTAATTACTTTATAGTAAATAACATATTAGCAAAAAAAAAATAAAGTTCACTCAGCATACAAGTGAAGACCTTTTAGCTTACAAATTTTTTATTTAATTCTGTCAGAGAAAATATCATGTCCTCTTTAAGCAGCTGACTACATTCAGTGTTTTAAAACAGAAGTTGTGCAGATCTGAGATCAGTAGCTTTCTGTAAACTGTTATTCTTTGTGCTCCTGAATGTAAAAAGTGGCATACAACTGGACATTGATGTATATGAATATGTAATCCCTACAGTTTTGCTGATGTGGAATCTTTGTGTATTAACAGATTATTCAGTATAATATTTTACCTTTGAGTTGTTGGTACTTTTTAAATGGAGAGCTGCAGAGATGAGATGCTGTTGCTGGTGTCCAGTCCATTGGAAAACGTATATTACTGCATCATGGTATTTCTGTCAAACAATTTAAAGTGTACAGAGTACTGCACACACAACTTTGTGAACCATGAATAAGATTAATTAAAACTGGTTTTTAACCTGGATGTTTGAAATAAACTCATTTAAAAAAATAAGTCAGTGCTGAAAAAAATCCCCCATGGAAAAATGCAAACAGAAATTTGGACTTTCTCACCAAGTGCAATCATTTCATTTCAGCACATATCAGGCTTTGCTTTTAGGGAAAAAAAGTTTCATGTATTTTCAATTGAATCAATTAAATTTTGTTCACATAGTGCAAATCACAACGGTCAGCTCAGGGAAAAACTCCTCTTTACTAGGAAAACCCTCAGGCAGACCAGCCTCAGGGAGGGGCAGCCGTCTGCTGCAAACTGGTTGAGGGTGAGGGGAGGGAGACAAGACACACTATAGAAGAGAGCCAGAGATTACTAACTGATGAAATGCAGAGTGGTGTATAAACGGAGGGAAAAGTGGGCGCCCGGGTGGCTCAGTGGTGGAGCAGGCGACCACATACATGCGGCACATACGTGTCGAGTCCCGACCGGTCGCCAGTTTGCCCTCGTGTCTTTCCCCGTTTCCTGTCTCCCTCCACTGCCGACAAAAAGCTGCTGTGGTCATCAGTTCATCATCTTTGGTTAATACTGAGATAAATCTGCTGTTAATGGTTTGTATAAGTGCACACTTTCTTTTATTTTAGTGTTACTGTCCATATGGAAGGAGAAAGAAATGCTGTTCACAGATATTTAATAATCACCTCAGCTCTGCACAGGAGCTGATGAAGACTCCAGCCTGTTTTTCTTACAGTATAATACTCATGATGAAAGTACAGTATGGGTAGCATTAGTGATCGGGCAGGCTTGATGACTTTTTCTCATATAAACTGTTTCATTGCCTCATTTTGAGCTGCCCGCTGCAGATCTTACATCCTTAAGCTCAGTACAGTCAAAGCAGAGCTAATGCCTGAACCTCAGCACCAACTTCTAATTAACATTCAAGCACAACAGAGTGATTTCATTAGGGTCAATTCAGTCATGAACACGGATTAGCTAACAAACACTGGTTTTCTTCCAGCTAGCTAAGGACATTCATTACTGATTAGCTTTGAAATCACATAATTAACTTTCCAAAAAAGTGAGATGGTGCCTCAGGTCTTATGTTCCAAGTCCAGTTTATGGAAAGTAAACACTAGGTCTCTCAGTGATAACTGATAACCATCCCTTCCTCTCTGTTTGGTATAATACATTAAATTCCATTATAATGCTTTTAAATTATAGTGTTTGTGGCTGAAGAGGCATCTACTGTGACACATGTAGGATGAAGGGAAAGAGAAGAGGAAAAAGAGCACAGCTTTGTGTGGTGCTGGGTATTTGTGCTACATCTTTCAATTTGTGCTTCTGTCTTCCTGCTTATCTCCATCTGACTCTATTCTTTCATTCACATAACCCACTGGTGTTGGACTCCGGATTGGCTATGGATCTGAAGTAGATAGACAGAGAATAAAGTAAAGGGTTGCACATTTAATCTATGCATTTCTTTTGATAGCAATTCTAAAGCTTAGAAATTCAGGATATAAAACATGAAGCTCTAACATAATCTCTGAAAGATACTTTGATTTAGTCTCTATACATTATATTCAGAAGAAAGCAGGGACTAAACTGCCTGTTAACCGAGCCTGAAAACATTTCCCATTCCCAGATTGTGGCACTCATGTAAAAGGCCAAGCATGCCAATGATGAATGGCATGCAATTCAAAAGCTCTTGCTCTGTGGGAACTTGTTTGTTGTTGCTTTACTTTCAAATAGAACATCAATCATATGAGCAGTGAAAAGAATTTACACAAGCACAGCTTTAATCTAATGGTCTGCTGCGCAAGGCGATGAAGAAATCTCAGACCAAATTTGACAAAGCCAATCATCAAAATATTTCCTTCTTGTGGCATTGGTTTAGTCTGCATAGTGAAAACTCAGCTGCCAGTTTCCAGCAGCAGAGGGAAGCCATATGTAAATGGAACGTTAAAGAAAAGCAATGAAATGAAAGAAAGTGTGAAAACTCTTTCAGCCATTCAAATTAGAGGTTTTATCGGATCAAAGGCACCCCGGCTTACACACCAGCACGCACACATACCCAGATAACCTCTGTTGTGTTTGTGGCAGGGCTCACAACAGTTGTATGTTAATGCCAAATGAGGGGAATGGAGGAGGAAATAAAGTGAAAGAATTAAACAAGGCTGGGAGAGAATGAAATCAGAGGAGTGACAAGTCCAAATAATTCTCTTCTCTGCAGCACTGCACAGACTAACACTGTCAGACAAATTGTCTGTGGGTTTAACTTTGAAATAAACTTTTATTTCTAAGCCTCTGAGGAATGTAGCACAGCAAAATAAATGTAAGACAAATACATGCAGTCTGTTTTATGGATCTGACACATTAAGACTGATTAATTAGCATTTGTTGTTAAGAAGAATTCCTGAACCTGAATAGTTTTAACAGTTATTACTTGCAAGGATAGTTCTATGTTACACCATGATAATCTGTGCATTTACTGCATGATACACCATTATATAAAGTTATAGACTATAAGCTCTGGGAGTGCCTTACCCTCTGATCAGAGGCTGAAATCGATCTCAGTTTTGACAGTCACTCAGTTCACAAGGCAGAGAGAGCGGGACCATATCACTCATTCGTGCTGAGCTGTCTTGGCTAGCTTGGGACCACATCACTGCCCCCCAGGAAAGCTGGACGAGCAGAGAGAGAGACGCTGTCCGTAGAGATCGACTTCATTCAGAGACGCTCACACCGTCTGATAACAGGTGCACCAAGCACCTGGCAGCTTCTAACAGTGGCTGTATGCCTCTCTGATAAATCAGTGTCATAGGTATGCCATAAATGCAAACCCTTCTGAAACTCTGTCCCCAAATCTACACTGTAACCCATGCTGGCTTCAATTAACCCATTTCAGTCACAGGTGTGTTAATTTTTGTTTTTAGTATTTAAAGTTAATTTAAAATTTGGATTATTTTTGATGAAATACTTTTGTAATCTATACTGTTCAATCATTTGGCTATCCACAGGGATGGGAGATCACAGTGTGGAAGTGGTTAGCCATATGTGGAGTTTGTACACTCACTGGGTACAACTGTTCAACTGCATCTAAACACATGACAGTAACAATTTTATTTATGTAGCACCAAATCACAACAGTCATCTCTAGGCACTGTTAGGTATAGAGACATGGTCAAGACAACCTATTGAAGTTCAAACCGAGGATGAGGCTGGGAAAGAATAGTGACTTTGACCATCGCAGCTGGTGTCAGATGGGCTCGTCTGAGTGTTTCAGAAACTGCTGAAATAATGGGATTTATTTCACACCGTCTCTAGGGTTCACAGAGAATTGTCTGAAAATGAGAAAATATCAACTGAGAGGTAGTTCTCTGGTTAAAAACAAATTATATAAAAAAAGAATTATACAGTACTGTGCCTAAATTTCTAATTTCTTAATATTTTACAGGAAATAGGTGCAGCCATTTATTGGAACGTGCAAACATGCATGGAAATGCAGTTTATAAGGTTAAAACAGAGTCAATATTATATTTGGTGTGACCACCTTTATTCTTCAGCACAGTGTGAGGCAGTCTCTGAGGCAGCTTTCTGTAACCTCTTTCAGCAGTCTTCAGCAACAGTTCTCCAGGCTTCATGAAGGACATTCAAAGCTCTTCTTTGGATGTTGGCTGCCTTTTGTTCTGTTCTCCGTCATGATGATCCCACACTGCTTCAGTAATATTGAAGTCTGAGCTCTGGGAGGCGGATGACTGATAGTGTGCCATTGTGTGTTTTACTATCAAGGCATGCTTTTACTGCATTGGCAGTGTGTTTGGGGCCTTTCTGCACTGAAAATGAATGAATAAAAGAATTTTGACAAGATCTCCAACACCACTGGCTGAAATGCAGCCTCAAATCATGACAGAACCTCCACTAGGGCTTTGCAATTAATCAAATTTTCATTTCAATTTAGATTCTAGCTCCAAACGATCACAAAACTGTGCAATCGGCAAAAAACGATTATTATTAAAAAGATTTTGTCACAGTACGCTCCATGTACTCTTAGCCCTGATTTATGCTGCAGTGCTGAGTCTTTGCGGCCCTACAGTGTCACCTACATAAGTGACCAGCGGCGTTGGTGGCATTTACGTTTGTGCAGGTGCATCATGTGTTTATTACCGTTAAGTATCGAGTGGGAAATCTATGCCATAACCTGCCCTGCATGTCCTGAGAAATATCAAATGATGTCCATTATGTCCCTACCAATCACGGGGCATGATTAGCAAGGGACGGTAAGGAGATGTCGGTACCAATATTTGCTCCACAGGTGTAATTAACACCCTGATTCGTCACTGAAAACCCCAGAAATTGATTCAACTCATGTCCGTACCAATGTTAATACCAATCCCTTTGAACAGGGTCAATGTTGTGGCACTAAAATGTGAGAATTAATTGGATCTAAATAACTTGGTCCTATTTCTTCCTAGCATTAGTAGTTGAGATGACTGGCATTACCTTTCTATTTATCTATTTTTATATTATTTGTGTTTAATTTATAATGTATTTATTTATATTGCAATATATTTATACAATTTTATATTTTATTTATATTTTTATCTGATTTATATATGTTTTTTAATTTTCAGTCTAATATTTATTTTCAAGAGAACGCACTGGATTTCAAAATACTGACTGTTCTTTCAGTGCAATAAATGCAGTGAGAAACTATGATTTCAATATTGACCAAAATAATCATGAATATGATTTTTTCCATTATTGAGCAGTAATTTTTTGAGCAGTTCACAGTTTATTGTTAAGTGGCTTAGCAAACAAAAAAAAAGAAAGAAAAAAAAGACTGGACTGAAAATGAGTTTGAAAGTAGCCAGAGTCTGAAAGACCTTCATGAAGCCTGGACAACACATTAAAAAATTATAGTAGGTGAAGGTAAAATATAAAGAAATGATGGCGGCTCAACACTTTTGCACAATATGAAAGTTTAAATAAATTTAAAGCACAAATGAAAATATTAAATTGTAACCTTGCAGGACATCCCAGCAAACAATAAAATGGCCTGGGCGAGGCAATTTAAAGTGACTGTATCTGTACTGTCAGATCATGTCAGCTGATGTTATGATTTGACTGTGATAATAATACAGAGAAAACCCCATCAATCAGATGACCCCCTAATGCAACAATGGGAAGGAGAAACTCCCTTTTAACAGGTAGAAACTTCTGGCATTACCAGGCTCAGGGAGAATCAGCCATCTGCCATGACTGGTTGGGGCTGAGGGGAGGGAGGCAGGACTGAAGACAAACTGTGGAAGAGAGCCAGAGATTAATAATAACTAATTAATTAAGTACAGAGTGGTGTATAAACACAAGTGAAAAGAGGTGAGTGAAGAAATGCATAGTGCATCATGGGAAGCCCCCCAGCAGCCTAGGCCTATTCAGCAAACCTATGAGAGGGTTCAGGGTCACCTGATCCAGCCCTAACTATAAGCTTGATCAAAAAGGAAAGTTTAAAGCCTAGTCTTAAACGTAGAGGGTGTCTGTCTCCTGAATCCAAACTTGGAGCTGGTTCCACAGAAGAGGGGCCTGAAAGCTCCACCTAAATACCCTAGGAACCGTAAGTGAAGCACTCTATCGGGTACTATGAGGTCTTTAACATAAAAGACCTTGTATGTGAGGAGAAGAATTTTAAATTTGATTCTGGATTTAACAGGAAGCCAATGAAGAGAAACCAATATGAGAGAAATATACTTTTTCTTTCTAGTCCACGTCAGTACTCTAGCTGCATGATTTTGGATCAATTGAAGGCAATCGGATAGCCGGGGTTCACATAACAGGTGAGGTTTGGTATGGCCCCAGTGAAAACCACGTCTCCCCAAACATTCCTCTACTCCTTCTGCTAAACTTAGACATGGGAAGGACCATGTGTCAAAGGGCAGGATGGTACAGCACACACAGCAATACTGGTTTACAAAGTGATTCCAAATTTATTCTAAACTTTCTCATTCTTGTATGGTTTGTGCAACTAACAATCTCTGCACAGGTATTGAAGTTTCATAGGCAACACATCCATGCTTGGATAAACCATTTGTTCATCTACAAATGCACTTCACTGAACTCATACCATGTGAAAGTGAAAGTATTGCTTGGTGTTGATATGTTGGGCGGACATTTTCCCTTCTAGCAAACAGGATGCAGGTGCAGTGACCAAAGCTGAAAGAATTCATTCTACGTGGGGGGATTCAAGCAAGTTAAAGCAACCCTTCCACCTCCTGCCCAGACAAATCTATAAACTCTAAACCAGGTGAGACAATAGAGGTGAAGGCGGAAAACTCTCCACTCCAGAGCTGCTAATACATTCTTGAGGGCCTCCTTCAGTTATCCTTTAAACCAGGGAAGCAGTGACAGGTAGCGACAGCAGCCAGGGTTTGGACAAAACAAAACTATCCAGGAAAATCACCTTTAACAGTCTCTGATAAGGATCCTGGACCTCCGTCAGGAGCTGGGCGATAGCATCCATCTCTGGCAATCATGATTACTAACAAACTGTTACTAGGCCTTGGGCTTGTAAAGTTAAAAGACATTGTAGAGCCTTCAGCACCACTTATTAAAAGATTTAAGTGAAAGTACACATATATTGTCTGTATAATTTTGACCCTATGTGAATTACAGAAAATTAAAAATAAATTCAAACTTGCTGTGATACTCTTTGCATGAAATTTGCTTAATTTAAGATTACAGAACTTACTGGTGGCATAGTTATCTTAACATATGCTGTGTACTGATTCAAAGCAGGGCTTTACTCCTGACTAAATGTTTTGATGTTGACACAGATTTGGCATTCTGCATTGTCAAAAATTGTTTGCAAATGACAGTATTATCTTTATTCTGAACATAAAATTCTAAGCTTAGATTCATCCCTTTAATTTGTCATACTTGTTTGTATGTACATAAAACAACCTGAATCTGACAGACACAATAAGAGATGGGATCCAATGATGGCTATGATAGATGTTTCCTAATAAAGTGGGAGGAATTTAAGTTATCTCCTTTTTTTTATTTCTGTCTTACAAAACCAGCCAGCCACACACACACACACACACACACACACACACACACACCTCTGTCAATAAAATAAAGCTCTCTGTTGACCTATAGCCGTAACAGGCCTTAAGGGGGGCAGTGATTGCTTTGCTCTTTGAAGGTTAGACTCTTGCTTTCATCCTGATTATACAGTAGAAAGCATTTCAGCTCTGCATTACAAGGAAAACATCCCGAGGTTTGTCGCTTATGTGCACCTAAAAGCCCATCATGCAGTCACAAGCTGTACTAGAGGATTTTTGACTGTAGTGGAGCAGAACAGTAACAGGCACTGTGTGTTTCTACAGTCTTCTGTAAAAAAGGTGGAGGCTCTGTCATAGTTTGAGGTTACACTTCAGCCAATGATTTTGGTGATCTTTATTAATCAAAACGGATGGAATCGCAAATTTAGATGTTGATCTTTTGTTAAAATATTCTATTTTAACACAAAACATTATTAAACTAACTTAAATCTGAATAATTCTGTTGCCTAAACCTGCCCAAAATGCAGCTGAAAATATTGAAAAATATAATAACATTGACTTCTGTGAGGATTTCTGTTTGTTGTGTCTCTGTCAGAAACCCTCTCCCACTGCTGTCTTTTGCTTTTTGCCTAGGAGAGCACAACAAGCTGACTGCTCAGTTTCAATGATGCTCCTGGAACAACATTAATTATGATGTTGAAACACCAACATGGTGATAAAAACACTGTAAGGCTGCATGTCCAGGTCAGCAGTCCACCACAGGGTAACTCGAACTTTGTAATAGTTTTATCAATTTCAGTCCAACACTAAGAGTCTGTTACTGGAACACTTTGGTTTTCAGCACCTAAATTTAAGGTAACATGTTTCTCCAAGTCCAACATAACTTTCTGGACTGCCTTAAATGTGTTTTATATGAATTTAGAAGCAGGAATTTAGAGGTCATTCAGGTCTATGTCTTTAAGACATTCCAGCAAATTTACAAATTGGAGTCGACCATCTTTCATCTGTCATTCAGGGATAGAAAAAGCGTGGCATCATCTGCATAGCAAAGAAAATGTATGCTATGCTTTCTAATAATATTACCAAAGGGAAGAATGTATAGTGACTTAGTTAAAAAATATGTTCATATTGTTAAAAAATTAGCTCACCGATTAGATTGTCATGATGCGCATAGTTTCTTGAAGATAAAGGATGAACCCTTTAGTGCAGGGGTGTCCAAACTTTTTTCAAGGAAGGACAGATTTGACAATGTGAAAGATGACATGACATTAATACTTTCATTTCCATTCAGCAAACGCACATGAAATAACCAAATCTGGAGTATAAAAGATCTCTAAATTTACAGCAGAAATTAATAATATACAGAAAATACAAAATGCTGCTGTGAAAGTCTGATAACAGGTGAGCTACTGACACTGATGTGAAGGGCACACGGGGCAGGTGTGGCTCCAGAGCAGTGGTAGACGTGTAAAATGTCACATGGTGGGAGTCACTTAGTCTTGGTCTCCAGCAGTTCTTGTTTAAGTTCAGAACAGAGAAACTGCACACACAAACATGTGGAGCCAAACAAGCTGAACATTTTCTTTGCAAATGTTCTTCTCTGGAAACTTGATCTTATCCAGCTGCTGGTGTTGTGCTAAAAAGTGATTCAAAAAAAAAAAGATTTCCGATATTTTTATGTGTCTTTGATGTATAATGTCTCTGCTTACAATAGTAACTAATAGACTGTAGTCAACAGGATTTATGAAGGCCTTATAAATAAAATAATGACCTGTTTTGCAAGTATCTTTATGACTGTGTTATTGTATCTACATTATAATCAATCCAAAAATCAGTTTTTGGCACTGATAAAAAGGAGAGAGAGAGATGCTGGTGTCAGCTGATGACAGGTGAAGTGTCATCAAGGTCATGTCCATTCCAAGAGCAGCAAAATCCCAAAAACGCGTTGAACTCAGCAGCGCTAAGTGCTGCATACCGCTTCGTTTGCACACCCATTCTGACAACCATGACCTCTCTCTCAGAGCTGGAACCATGTGGTGCAGGGCTCCGTTTGTGACAGGTGTCTCTGGAAAAGTTGCAGCTTTGTTTGCAGCAAGGTCAGGAGGGGGGGGGGTCACCTCACTGGCGAAGTGAAGTATGTATGAGGGGAGTGCTGGATATACACAGAACAGGGCATCGGTGGAGGATTTCAGCTTTCTGGGCTATCTCAAAAAGCCTCTGAAGTCTCATTCAGCCAATCATGTAACTGGCTGCACCAAAATGAACCGAAGCTACATGACGCCCCCTGGTTATTATTGGCTCTGGAAAACCCATTTCTTAATATGATTAGCCGAATGACGTGTCAATCAAAATGGGAGGGTCTAGCCTTCCATATAAAATACACTACATACAGCACAGGACACGGCCAGTTAACAGGCAATGACATGGGTTTACAGAGCCAATAATAACCAGAGGGCGTAGTGATTTTGGTTCGGCCAGTCAACAAGTTAAAATGTTCACTACTGCGTTTAATGTGTGCGTCTCTCTCTATATATATGTGTGTGTGTATGTATATATATATATATATATATATATATATATATATATATATACACATACATATATATACATATATACACACATATATATATATATATATATATATATATATATATATATATACATACATATATATATATATATATATATATATATATATATATATATATACACACACACACACAATGTCTTTTGTTATAGTACCGGCAAGAATTTAAGAGTACTTTCACCCCTGGGTGACTGGATCCCAAAACAAAACATTAAGTAGAACCAACAACTATACTGAGGTGTGCAAACTCAGTATTTTAGTTGAGCAGTTATTTTAGTTATTTTAGTTATTTTAGTTGAGAAGTAAATGAATACACTGAATATAGTGCAGTAGTGTATAGTCCCAGTAAGCTTGATACATCCTGATGTTAGACTGATTAAAAAAGAAACGATAAATAAACATAATTAAAAATGTAATACCAGAAATTGGTGAAGACCAGATCTGTGAGCCAGTGTGGTAGTATTGTGAGAACAGTGCTAAATACATATCATATAAATGGCCAGACAAACACAGATGCTGGCGTTTAATGGAAATAAACCAATAAAGTGGTTTAGTCACTTTTTTGTTTTCAAACTTTACCATATAGCGCAATAATAATAATAATAGTAACAAATATTTTGGGTCTATATGCATTTTGTTTACTCATATTTACACGTGCATAGACATTCACACCTGCCTGCACAAACAGTGGAGTTTAGTCTATTCCTGGCAGGCCAGTGTGTGTCAGACAGCTCAGATAGGCAGTGACAGCTCACCTGCAGTGCAAAGGGCACTGCTGGCCTGCAGGCAGACTGAGGGAAGGGGACTGGGATGGTGATGACATGAACCTAGAATGACTCACCTACACAGCAGGGGCTGACAGGATCGCATTACTTACTGCACAGCACAGGTAGGGGGCGGAGGTGGCTGCAGCTGTGGGAACAATATGTATTATCTTTGATGAACGAGAATGGAAGGCTCGGGGTGGGGAAGGGAGTCCCCAGCTGACACAGAACAGACATGCATAGATGAATAGAGACGTGTCTGCACTGACAGGGAGGCATTTAGGCTATCAAAGAAAAGCTGAATTATCTGCATTCAAAAGGGAGGTATACACACAAACAAAAATTCATGGGCATGTAACTGTGAACTTAATAGATAACTGTAATTTATTTATATGAACACAGTCTCATCATACAGTTGTGGTCAGGTGCACACGTCTGAGTTTATTTTGGAATTTCTATGATTCACACAGAATCAAAAGTATGAAAATATTTGTTTTCTTTTTGCTTTTCTTGTGGGGGGGGATAGGAAAGCATTGTTAATTATTGATTTATTTTATTTATTTATTTAACATTTTAGTTGCATTACTCTAAAATGCTAAAATGTCTTCTACTAATTTGCCGACAAAGTCAAACGTACTGATAATTTTAAGTTAAATGGCTTCAAAAGAGAAGTTTTAGTCATGACCACGTTTCTTTATTAAACTTGGCCTGTTGGGTCTCCATACAGATAAATTACTAAGAAAGCCATACATAGGAATTTTGTGGTTTTATTGTGTATGAATTCTGGTCACTACACTGCCTTTCTCTATGAAATTTCAGCAGTGTTATAGACTAAAATGGCTTCACCCACCATATGAGCATTAGGCTGAGTAACACCAAGCTTTTTTGGGTAAACTATTCCTTTAATGCCTAATGATTTGCTGCAAGACAGGGATCTCTTCATGGCTGCTTTGGGATGCTCTCCACCTGAAATCCCTGCTGTACCTTCATCCACTCCTATATCAGGGTAAGAGGCTGCGGGCCAGCTAACTCTGCAGATAACACTACGTGCTAACTGTTAACAGGTCCTGTTGAGAGGTTTCGTTTAACTTGTTTGTAGGTTCATTTTCATCTGTTAGTGGAGGGGGGAGCATGAAGCATGAAGGTGGGGTGCATGGCATGGGAACTGCATCACGTTAGCAGTTCCTGGGCTTTTTAAAAACTTTAAAAAAAGTTTTTAAAATCATGTTTTTGTATCATGAGTTCAGGAGAGTGGTTGAAGAAAAATCGTAAATGAAACTCTTTTGATGCGCTTGACTGGATCTCTCCAAGTCTGACGGAGCTTTTGGGCAGCTGTTGGCTGAGCTTTTACATCAGACAAAGGTAAGTTGATTTGTCCACACAGTCTCCTCCCTTTCTTCCCATGATGTAAGATTCTATTCTTTCTGTCTTTTTAACTATACTACTCAACTTCTATCTTTCCTTTTTTCAATAATTTCTGTTTTCTTTACCTCACATCTGTGATCTCATCTGCCAGAGACCCTTCTGGTTTCATCTCTTCCGCCTTTATTATTTTCACCCCAATTCTCTGTATTTCTCATTTCTATTCCATAGGTAGATAGATAGATCCCAAAGTAAATTAGGGGTAAACACTTTGCTGTGGTTTTCCAAAGGAAAGCCTCATGACCAGCCCACTGTGTAAGCAGAATGTTGTGCACTGTAAAACCCAATAAGTTAATTTAACTCATTTTTCAAAAATTGATTACATCAAAATTTTTAACTGAGTTTAACTTACATCTGTGCATTAGAGATTATTTTATATTAAGTTAATCTTGCTAAGAATTTTTAAGTGGCGTTGACGTAATTATTCAAGTTGATGGGAAATTCTTAATCAAGTTATTTGTATTACATATTTTATGTTCACTAAAAATTTTATGTAGTAAAGTAAGTAAAGGTAACTTAGACATTTATTTATACGTTAACATTAAGTACTTAACTTCTTTATATTAAACCGTTTACAATGATTTAAAAATGTTAAATTTTAAGAAGGCCAGCAAACTGAATCACAATCACACCACCAAACTTCACACCTCAAAGTAACATTAGACATTGAAGCACATTTGAAAAAAAGAAACTGGTGCAAGAGCCAGAGAAATGATTGTATACTGTCACATAGTGTATGAACACATGGTATGTTACTTACAGTGTGATAGTTCCTGGAAGTGTCAGGCCTTTGATGTGCCCCTCTGTTTTGTGGTGGACAGGAACTGTGTTTTGGAGTGGAACAAATAATTTGTGTGGCATCTTATTGTGACATCTGATTGTTTTGTAAATAGCTGTTCAAAAACACCTGAAGCGTTGCCTGCATTTTTGTGTAAATAGTTGTATGTAACTTTGTTGTTTTGCTAAATTTGCACATAAAGTTTTGAAATGTACAATTCAGAAACATTGTTACACATTTGTGGTTTTCAAAGAAACATAAAATGCTGGGACTTTTTCCCTCCTGAGTCCTCCTCTTTGCTGTGCAAACACATTTGTTCCTCTGGTTCTTTGCTTCTTTGCACAAACTTGGGGGAAGTAGCCGGAAATGTATGGAAGGAAATGAACGTGTTTCTTGAGGGAGGGGCGCTTCAGGTTACATTTTAAAACTTTGAAAATGACAAACAATATTTGACCTAATAAAAATATCAGGCCAAGAAGTTCTTTCGCAGTGTAATCCCAGTGTCAAGAGATCCTGATGACTGTAGATCCACTTGCCCAACATATGGTCGTGTTTCCACACAGGAACAGACACATACACAAAATAAAAAAGCAGCGGAGAGGTGTGAGACACTGCATCTGTGCATCTTCCATGTTGCTAAGAGTTTAGGGAGTTGTACTTAAGTCTTTAAGTCAAACTCACCATTTTCCTTTACATTACTTACGCTTTTAAGGCAACTGGTTTCCTCAAAGTTTTTAAGTAAACTCAGCTTCGTGGGCCTTACAGTGTAGATGAAACAGGTAGCAATCTGAAGTGTCATATGTACCACAAGCTACAGGTTGTCACCTGGTATTGTCCTGATACAATATTATCCCCCTTTTAATGTGAGTGTGTATTTGTGAAGACACCCATGTGATCTTTCCCAATATATGAATCCCTTCAAACGCAGAAAAATGCATCTGATTTATGTGATTCATGTTGTGAGGACACCCCCACTCTCATCAAACATCATAACACAGAGTAGTGATGGATTTCTTCATTCAAGTATGTCCAGCAGTTTTCCATTTAAGGGACATCTATCAATTATTATACCTAATTAAATGTGTTTTCCAGTTGCTGGCTGGGTGGCTGTGGCTCAGGAGGTATAGCAGGTCATCTGCTAATCGTAAGGTTGGTGGTTTGATTCTGCATGCCTTGTTATCCAAGTACCCTTGGACAAGATACTGAACCCCAAGTTCCTCTCCGATGTAACCGGGGGAGTATGAGTGTTAGAAAGCACGTTTAGAAATGTAGAGAACAGTGCTTGTGTGAATGGATGAATAGAAACGTGTTGTCTAAGCACTTTAAGTGCTCAAGTCCAGTAGAAAGGCACTATATAAGAACTAGTCCATATGCCATCAACAGAAGCAAGACAGGTGAAGCCCAATTCCACCTGGTAGGAGACCAAGGGCAAGGGCCGTCTGAGCAGCACAGCCCCAAATCCACCTGACAGGAACAACCACACCAGCCTGCTCCTCCTCTTGCATAGCAATCATAACAGTAACAGCTTACAGATGTGGTGGAGAAAATCTTTTTTACTGGAGAAAAATGAGATTCCATCGGTGTGATATGGTTGCGACTCCTATATCCACACCGCCAACTTGTGGCCTGGCATGGGTATGTTAGGATTATTGTGTAAACTATGTTATGTGTAAAAATTATAAGTAAAATCATGCGAAAATTTAGTAGAAAAATTAAAAATAAGTGTTGCAATAAAGGAAGGGAAAAGGAAAGCAGCAACAAAAATCTGGTTAGAACAAGCACAAAAAAGAGCTGCAGGTAGACAACAAAAGAAAGTAAAACAAATTCCCTGTAATGTGCATGCTGCTTTGCTGAACCCTGAGGATGAGACTGTTAGACCTTGTAGAGTGCAACCTCCCCCACTTCAACCACTTCCCCCACAGTTACAGGGCACGGTTGGTGGGCCACAGGCTGGGGAGGGGGAGAGTTAGTGCAGCAAGCAGGTTTAACAGCAGGAAGAATGACGCTTAGGAGTCAGGATAGCAATAAACGCATAGGGACTGTGGCTGGATTGGTACAGGGAGGATATCCAGATTTAAAGACCCTCCAGTGTGATTATGGTGTACAGCACCGCCCAGGGGATGGGAGTTGTGACTGTTGTGTAGGACCCCCAGACCCTCTAGTGTCGCCTGTGAATATGTTTCCTATGGTGGAAGTAGCTAACCCACATAGGGGCGTGACAAAAAGTGACAATGCACCAACAACTTTAGTCTTTAGACCATGGACAAATGCAGAGATGTTAGAAGCAGTTAAGGGGCTGACATCTCACAAAGTCAATGTGGACCTGTGGGCCACAGAGGTTGCTGGGTTACAAGCCTCGTTCAATTTGAATGGGGATGAAATGGTTTCAGTGTTCAGAAACTATTTTAAACATGACTGGGGAAGATGGAGAGGGTGTTTTTGAATTCAGGGAAAGATTAGAGGAAGTGTTTAAAGCACATAGTGGCATACCAGAGGACCCGGACCCATATGGCCCTTATCAAAGGCAGCTGAAACAAGCATTACTGTCCGGGTTCCACCCAAAATATTCTGACTTTATACAAAAACATAATGTAAATCATGTCTTACTGAAACTATGAATTGGGCCCACCATGCAGAAGAAGTGATAAAATCAAAAAAGGACAAAGAACCAGTGCAAGTTTATTATTCTGATGATAATCGAATAGATAATCTTGCAACTCAAGTGTTTATGGTAGGGGACCAAAGGCCTCAAAGGTCAGGATTTAAATCAGAAGGAAGAGGCAGAGGTCGGGGAAGAGGCCATGGTCAGTTTAATGGGCGTGTCTCCAGGGGAAACGGTTGCTGGGTGTGTGGAAAAGAGGGACACATAGTCAGGGCCCTGTGGTGTTGAATCCGGAGTGTCCAGTAAATTTACTGGGGCGAGACATGCTCAAGCTTTGGGAATCGCTGTAGTTCCCACTTTAATGCGAATGCAGCAGACAGTAGCACATCAGGTTTGTGAGGTAGAAGAGGTACCTCAGCGAAACTACTACTGGAGCCTGGATTTTCCAAACAAGATCACTCTCAAACAGGTAGACCATTATTAAATTTAATAACCCCTTACCTGAATCCAGGGAGTGACCTACAGGCTCCTGAAACTATGCTCTGCACTCTCAGGTATAAACAGGCTCCGGGCCCAGACCAAACTTATTCAGAAAATGTTAGAAATCTGCAGACCCAAAAATTGAAATTGCATACTCTCTATGTGATAGGAAGAGAGTATAGTGGAGTCACTGTAGCTTTGACTCCTGAGGCCCAAAGCCTGTACTCCTTCAATCCATTTTCATCTGTACTGCACATATATTATCAAAACCCACCACAGTTAAAGAAGGGGAATGCAAACGTCTACAGGTCAGCCAGTGAGACATGCTGAATTACTAAAACAACTGCACCTTGCCATCATGAAACCTAGGCGTATAGCTATCTGTAAGTGAGCAGCGCACACTACGGGCAAGGATTCAGTCACCCAAGATAATGCATTTGCAAATAAAATTGCTAAACAAGCTGCACAGGGTCTCCATGGCCACAGTGACACATATTTACACATGCAAGAGCCTATAGGACAAGAGGTCTTACAAGACATGCAAACACAGGCCCCGAAAGCAGAAGTAGAGCAGTGGCTTAAGGATGGGGTGACATTGAAAGACAACATCTATCATATTAATGATAAACCTGTACTTCCCAGATCACTTTTTAAAACTGCAGCATTATTGAGTCATGAGCTTTGCCATGTCTCAACAGGAGGGATGGTACAGATGATAGATAAACATTTTTATACTAAAGGCTTTAATAATTATTCAAATATTTTTGTAGAGCATGCTTAACCTGTTGTAACTTTCCAACACCTTCTTATCCTTTTCAGTTCCTTCATATGGATTTTATAGAACTGAATCAATGTAGGACTCATAAGTACTGTTTAGTACTTGTAGACCCTTTTACAGAATGGATTGAAATTATTCCATCAGCTAAAGCAGATGCACTGACAGTTGCAAAAGCCTCGTGTAAGACCATAATTCCTAATTATGGAATTCTTGAGAAGCTGTGGAGCGACAATGGTCCACACTTTGTAAACGAGGTGGTGTCTAGAGTGTCTCAGAATTTAGGTATTGAACTGAAGAACCACCCGCAAAGTGCAGGGCTAGTTGAAAGAACAAATGGAACAGTAAAGAACAGGTTGAGGAAAAGCATGGCAGAAACCGGGAGACCCTGGATGGACTGTATAGAACTGGTGAAGATGTACATGTGCATAACACCGTCAGAATCAGGACTCACTCCATTTGAAGTATTATACGGCAGGCCATTCAGGCTGCCCGTATATACGGAGGAAGAGAAGGCAGAAGAGAGCTGTGATTGGATGAGGAAACATTTGCAAAGCAAACAAGTGATTGATGCTAACAAGCTGCCAGAAGCATCTTCTCTCTCTACACAGGTGCCACTGATACAACCAGGAGACTGGGTGCTGATTAAGGTCATCAAACGGAGGTGCTGGTCGAACCCCAGGTGGGACGGCCCATTTCAAGTTCTCCTGATCACACAGACAGCAGTGAAAATCGCTGAAAGATCTACCTGGATACATCTGAGTCACTGCAAGGAGGTGGAGCCATTTGCTTTGGAAAAAAGGAGGAAGACTGGTTACAAAGGGGGGATTCCTTATAGTGGTTTTCCTGTCTCAACCAAGTGAAGAAAACAGCTGATCCTTACTCCTCTAGAATGGCACTCTTCTGCAGCCACACAATTGTTCTCAGTGTAAGCACACTGCTAGTCTTAGGAGGAACGGCATCATTAAATTACACCCAGTACCCACATGATTATGCAACAATTGAGTGGTGGCAGGTAATGAATGTCACAGCCCACGTTAATAACAGAACAAATCGTTCTGTGTGTGCACATATGCCAGTAGCAGGACACAATACTGGTCTGAGACATTACAATGTAAGCTGGGAGCACTCATGGTGTCGATGTGGGTTGGCTACTCACCCAGGCAGGAGAGTTAAATGGAGCAATCTAACAGGGATAAGTTCTCCCATTAGTAGAAATTGTTCCATGCTAACAGATTTGCTTACCTGGCCTCAGTTAGCCACTCCCCTGCCTGAGGTGTTAATGTTGACCCATTTGACAGAGAGAGCCTTTCCAGCATGTGTTACAGCTAATAGCACCACTAAGGTGGGGAAATTACTGGTTACTCTCTGTAATTCTACTTACTCCTACTGTGCATCACTGTGGATGAGACACAATGCATGACCTGCCTCCAAAATATTGCTTGTTATAACAACCTAACTGTGCGAATGAAGGTATGTAAGACTGCCCTCACCCACAGAATAAAAATGGACACTGAAGAGGAGAGTCAGTGCTCACGAGTAGCGCCAGGACCCAGGGGGACCAGAGTGTTAGCTGATTGGTATTTCATCTGTGGTCACAAAGCCTACGCGTCTCTGGGGAATCGAATCAAAGATTGCCCAGTCTATCTTCCCAGGGATCGGACTGGAATATGGGCGTGACCAAGTGGAGATAAATCGCTACGCACTCTTACATCTGGTAAATTTGACCATAGCTCTGGGTCAAGGAACTGCAAATGAGTTGAGTTCACTTAGAGCTATGTTAATGCAAAAAAGGATAGTATTAGATCTTTTAACAGCTTCCCAGGGTGGAGTGTGTAAAATCATCGGTACGACATTGTTGTACTTACATTCCAGATGAAGGATGATGCAGGGGGAACCAAAAGGGAGGCTCTCGATAAACTGACTGACCTACAAAAGTATGTTCAAGAAAACACTCAGGGAAACCAGAGTGACTGGTTTTCTTAGGTAAGCTTGGGAACTTGGTGGCAAATTCTGTTAAAATGCCTGACACCAATTTTAGTTGTACTAATGTTGGTTTGTGTGTTCACATATGTGCATTTTGCCTTGCATCAGATCTATGATAACTAAGGCTCTTACAGGTTACACCATTTCATATTTGCAGCTTCAGATGGTCGACCAGACACTACAGTGACTGAAGCTACTTTGTAAATATGTATGTATCTGGCAATAAATGAAACCCACACTGAAAATGTGCTAAAAGTGGTGTGGCGTAGAGGTAATGTGCCAGTGAAGCTCTGATAAACAGGAGGGAAATGTTAGGATTATTGTGTAAACGTTCTTCTGTTTACTATGAGTTATGAAATCTTCTGTGTTTATAAGTTTTATATATTATACTGTTGTTCTGTTTTAATGCAGACATGTGGTGATATTCCTTAAAGAAGGAAGTTGCAATCTTACCTACAGGCTGTTTAAGCCTGCAGAACCACATAAACACGTATGACACATATGACACATATACTTACTACCATATATGGTAAGGAAAGAGCCAAGAATGCAGTTTATTACATGTTGTAAACTGAGTTTATGTAACCCATGTGATTTTACTGTGAAAGTCTGGAATAAAACCGCTGCAGGAGACCACTTCCTCTTTGTTCAGTGAAAGCCTGATACAGAGCTGAGCTCAGAGGACGGGCTTCCTCCTTGCTGCAAGTAAAAAAGAGTTGGTGTGTGTTTGTTCCTTGTTGTTTTAGGAATGATTTGAACCGATCAGGTACTACAGCGTTTTCAATGTCTTGTGGTTTTGTGTGAGCGATCATTTTTAAAACGTTTCAGTCTGAATGCAAAAACAAAAACAAGAAAACAATACCACTTCAGTGTACTTTTTGGTCATTCGTTTTCTGTTTTCAAAATGATATATTAAAAAATGAAAAACAGATTTTTTTTTAAATTTTCATTTCATACTCCAATTCCATGTAATGTAAAACAAATTATATTTCTTTTTCCCTTTGAAATCAAAACATAAATTCTCAAAGAATAGGAAACGGGAAAATGGACCAACTTTATATTTTTGTTAAACCAGAAATAAGTTTTTGTTTGTTTGTTTTTTGTGGCTTCAGAGAAACTTTCCCATCGACCACTATAAAGATACTGCAAGATGGAGCATTATGTTGTTTTTCTGAGCAGCAAACACTTGTCTCTGAGGCCTTTGACACCTCCACCTGCAGATGTGCATCAGAAAATCCACTCAAGCCATTTTCCATGTCAAATCTCCCGATGCTCCTTGGGGAGAACCCTCTCTTCTCTCCATTGCAATGAGAAATAACACAGACATTTCTGTAGGAGACAGTCCCCTTCCTGCCATCTCTACATTTGCTTCAGAATGTGTTTTAAAGCCATCCCGACTAACATGTCTGAAAACCATAAACTGACAAGATCAAGTGAGCACTTTGGATATACGTGCCTTGAGCTGCCTTGACGACAGTGTTATACTTCATATCCTGTCTTGCAGGATCCATTTCAGTGATTCTGGCTGAGCAGGGAGCTCCTGGCAGTCTGCTGGGCCTTCTCAGCAGGTGCCGAGACTGGGATAGGAGGGTCTTTGTCCAGCAGCAGCAGCAGCAAGGACTCAGTTAGATAATTGAAAATTTAATTTCACAATTTAAACATGCTTTCTTTTTCAGCTGATCCAAATTCTTTTTGTCACCACACATGTTTACTGTAATTCCCTATATGCCTTTTCTACTTTGTGTTGGAATATAATAAATATTTGATCTCTGCAAATACAGGAATCAAATATTTAGTAACTGCTTTAAATGTTTCCACCAGCCCATCGAGTACAGAGAACAGTTGTCTTTTCTCCCCGTTCTCCTCTCGCACCTCTTTCTCCTCCTTTTGTCACACTGCTGAAATTATCCTAGTGTCTCATCAGGGGTGGAAAGCCTCTGTCCCGTCACCTCTCACCTTGCAGCAGTGGCTTTCTCAGTCCCTCCTGACTCTGGGCTTTTGCAGTCATAAGACAAAGGAAATCAACCGTTTATCAAAGGTGTGTTAACTTGCAGGATTAAAACACAATTTTGACTTATAATCACATGGGCATACTTTATATATTTTAGTGAGGAGGAACAAATAATAGAACAGGAAAACAGGAGAGAAAATCCTGCAGAAATGTTGGATTTTATAAGAAAGGTGACAGGCTCAGGAAGTATAAAAGCATGACAAAAAAGAAGCAGGAGTATTTCTCCATTTATTGCCTGTCTTTTAATTAGGGGCTCTGCTTACAGTGAAATCAAATTTAACTGTAATCTTCAGCAGAACGTGGCTAAGTTGGGATATTACAAACTAAATGTTGCCTTACCCCACAGTACACTGGGTCCCTGTGAATAACCTTTTAGCTTAAAAAGTAAACCGTCTGCTCGTTGCTTCCTAGCAGCCAAACAGACCCAGCTTCTGCAGCTAAATAACCAAACTAACTGCGTTGTGTGGGACATAAAAAGTGATAATCAACTGAGGAAAAACCAGGATGTATTTTCACTATTAACTGACCATAAGATCATGACAAACTCTGAAGCATTAAAGTCAGTTTTCATAATGTTAAGGTTTTAAAGTAAAGGCTTTAAAAACATGCTGGGCCTGGGCCACCAATACTGACTTGAATCACTAAAATGTCAACTTAGCCAAAATTTTGCTGAATTCAATGTTTTAAAACTCTTGATTATTTGAACATTTGTACCTCTGGATATTGGAGTAGATAAAACCCAGAACTTACTTTTAACAGTTTATTCCTCGACTGCTTCGTGTGAACCGTTTATCATTTTCTCCAAATAACCACATACAATGCACAAGGCTGTGAAGATAGATGATAGATAGATAGATAGATAGATAGATAGATAGATAGATAGATAGATAGATAGATAGATAGATAGATAGATGATAGATAGATAGATGATACTTTATTGTTCCTGAAGGAAATTAGACTCCACCTGATGAAAAGAAGGACACATTTATTGGCCACATTTCGAGGAGTCTTTGAATTTGGACGGCCCCTCTTGCCTCACTGTGCCTTTAAAGGACACAGACCCTGCATTAGGACACACCTGTATACTGGTTAATGTTAATCATTTGGGAAATGTAGGATGATCTGGCTGATTTTATTTAATTGTTGTTGCAGTAAAGTGCATTTTTACAGATTTCAAAATTAATTTGTAGTTTATATTTTCTCTATTTTCTCTCGCCTCTCTTGCAAATTCTTTTTCCAACTTTACCTTGTCATTGCTTTCCCAGGGTGCTTTTGGTGGACCATGTATTAGTGTAATGTAATAGTTTTGACAGGAGCAATATGGTCAATAATTTGAGAAATGGCATCAGAGAAATTGACCATCATTTCATCACATGATGAGAGTACTGGTAATATGCACTGTAAGGTTCACTAATGAATGTATCAGCTGTGCTGCCATTGACATGATACTTATTGATAAATTGGTTAGTATTTATTTTGGCAGATAAATAATAAACTTCTGAAAATATGCAATAACGATCAGACACAACATCTAGAATATTTGTGACTGTGGCATCAAAGCCTCTAAATTAGATCAAGAGTGTGACCTTTTGCATGGGAGGGTCCAGTCACATACTGTTTGAAATCAAAACATTCTAATATACTGATGACCTTTTCCATCTCATTGCTGTTGTCTGGGTGAATATTGAAACCACTTGAGATAATAATAATAAGGTTAAATGTTGTTGTAATTTAGGGAAAGTTCCCCAATGTTTTCCAGAAATCCATGTCTTGGTCTAGGAGGATGATATATAGTCAGGAGTAATACAGCAGGAGATATAGAATTAATTACTAATTACTAATTACTGGGTTCATGTGGACAAGAGCAGAAGGTCTTTGAGGTCTGCTTGCTGGCTTGCTGTTGGTGACTGGTTTGGGAAAGTGATACATTAGCAATTACAGACTGTGAGGTGCTCAAAGATATTTGATTCGCTATTGATTCAATATTTGATAATGTCTCCACAGGGTCCTATCTCCACATGAGAGGCAGTTGTGATCCACTGGGATGGATGAGACCTGGCATTAGGACCCAGATAATGTGTAGTAGAGGGACTGATCAGACTGAATGGCCCATGATGAACTATTTTCACCTTCTGCTTGTTACAAGTGAGTTTGTCCTTCCCTTCCTTGTCACCAAATGCTTACTTGTAGGGGTTTATTTGATTGTTGAGGTTTTCTCTGTATTATTGCAGGGCATTTACCTTACAGTATAAAGCACCTTGAGGCAACTGTTGTTGGGATTTGGTGCTATATAAATAAAACTGAACTGAAAAAAGAATTTGCTGCAATGGCAGTACCTGATGGGAAAATATTTTTGAAAGATGTTTGTGGAAAGAAGTTTTGTTCTGACTTTATTTGGATGTATGCCATCGTATCTGAAAAACTGACTGCATTCCCAGAACAGACTGAAATTGACAGTAAAGGAGACATTGTGGGCAGCGCAAGCTGATGAGAGCCAGGTGTGCAGTGACAGTAACCTGCTGAAATGCCCAACACCACAGTCTCAGGGGGGATGGGACCAGACATGGAAATGTGGTCCACATGTCTCTTTAGTGAGCAGAATAAGTGTTCACATTTAAGTAGTTCAGATTACTTTTTGCAGATGTCTTTTGCTTCTGCAATGAACAATGACTTTTGTAATGCTGAGCCACTTTGTAAGAATTTCCATAGCTTTTGCCTCTGTCTCACACAGTGGCTCCCAGAAAACAGCGGGTTATGGCCAAGCTTGTTTTAACATTTTGAATTATTGACTCATCAAATGGTCTCAGTGGAAAGATGGCTGTACAGAAGCCATTCTTCAGGGAGGGAAATAAGAAGAAAAGTGCTGAGGTATTACACAAGGGCTTGAATGAAAATCAGTGTTAATTCTTTTCCAGGTGGGAACTGCCTTTCAAAACTGTTATGATCAAACCTCCAGCACCCAACACATCTTGTGTGACTTGTAGTCGTTCCTATGCCATCATTATGTCAGGTTAGTGCTCCTAATCTCTGGTGAGTACGTAAAGTTATTTATAGAGTGCTTTTCATAGACATAAGTCACAAAGTACTGCATCACTAAATAAGTAAAAGGTAGGAATAATCACAACAATATATCCATCCATCTAGCAGCCCAAGCAGAGAAACCCAGACTTCTCTCTCCCCAGCCACCTCCTGCTTATCCAGTGGAACTCTGAGGCGTTCCCAGGCCAGCTGAGAGATATTCCCACCAGCATGTTCTGGGTCTACATATCACCTATGAGGCCCCCAGGAGGAATCCTAGTCTTATGCCTAAACCACCTCAACTGGCTTCCTTTGATGTGGAAGAGCAGCGGCTCTACTCTGAGCCCCTCTCAAATGACTGCACTCCTCACCCTGTCTCTAAGGGAGACGCCAGCCACACTTTGGCGGAAGCTTATTTTCGTTGCTTATAGGGAAGTGGATCGACCTGTAAATCGTCAACTTCACTTTTATAGGGTCTCCCAAAGCAAATTGGTCCTGGGTGAGGGGCCAAAGAGCAATTCCAAAGACCCCCTATAGAAGAGTCACCAAGGGAACTATTGCTCTACCCGGGGTAGGGTTACCGGGGCCCCACCCTGGAGCCAGGCCTGGGGAAGGCACTCAAGGAAGAGCATCTGGTGGCCGGGCATTAGCCCCTGATGCCTGGCTGGACACAGCCTGAAGAGAATTGTTATTTAAATCATAATCCATCTCTCAGCTCTGTTATTAATTACTGCTACAGCATCATTAAATTTATACCCATCACATCTAGTATCACAACAGTAAACTGTGGGGAAAAAATCTGTTGTCTCAAAGATTCACCTTGATTCTTGATTATTTGGAAAACCTTCAGACAGGATAGAGAGTCAGAAAATAGTGGAGTTACAGCATGTAAAAAATATCGATGATGTCACTGCTCAATGCCTACAACAAATGGCCTAAGTAATTTTTTTAACAAAAAATTCATTTTTGCTTAATCATCAAATTTGTAATATTTGGTTTGGTTTTTGTGTCTTCTGAAAAACATGAAAAAAAGACTTTATTTTATTTTAGGAGAGTGAGGCTATAGTGATGAAAATCACATGGAAGTGCAATAAGGAAGACCTTATTCACTCATCTGTCTGCTTCCTGGGTGTTTGGCTACTAGTCTATTTTTCACATCACTTCCACTTTCCCATGCTGCCAAACTCAAACCTGGCATCATTTCCCTGGTCCGATCATCTATCTGCCCACCTTCTTCAAGCCAATCAGCCTCTACTCTGCATACTTTAAATCTCACCGCTTATCCTTACTTCTGCCTTGCAGACTCATTTGTGCAATTGTGTTCATGTTCTTTGTCACTTTGCATGTTGTTTTTGCATTTTGTTTTCAATCATTTCGATTTCAGGCCTGTTGTGATCCCCGTCCTGTGTAGTAGCAGGTCCAATCCTGTGCCACATTAAAATTCTTCTTCTCACATACAAGATCTTGAATAATCGGGCACCATCTTAGATCTGCAACTATGCAGCCTAGAACACTCATCAATATATATATATATATATATATATATATATATATATATATATATATATATATATATATATGTGTGTGTGTGTGTGTGTGTGTTTTAGATTGTAGATGCAGAGCAGGAGAGGTATTTTCCCTGGGTGCAGATGTGGCCCCACACACCTCAATAATTAACTCTGAGTGTTCAGTATCTTCAGCA